>JAVQIZ010226107.1:0-11238 GCA_036023535.2 Galaxias brevipinnis | reverse complement strand
TCTTACAATCATTAAGTGTTATTGCTTCCCTTCTTCCTGTCTCCTTCTCTGTGTTGTTCTCCATTTGATGCCCTTAATTATCCTGGGTCCTGCCGCTTCTCGCCAAATACTTAACCCCCCTTTTTCTAACAATCTCTTTCTCTCTACACTTCTCAATAGTGAAAACTACTATTAAACTATTGTGTGCTTTACCTACTAAAAATGCAATATTGATTACAAATACTTGACTACAAAAAGGTATCTACTTGTTAACACTAAATATACTATATTAGCCTACTACAGAGCAGGCTAGTTCAGTGGTATAAATTACCTTGGTAAGTAAGTAAAGTTTATTTGTATGGCGCCTTTCACAGACAAAAGTCACAAAGTGCTTTACACAAGCAAAACTAAAATCACAGTACATTAAAAAAAAACAACTGAGCAGGTCTTCGTATAAGCCACAGTCATGGAATAGATCTCTCACTAAAATTAGCAAAATTGATCAAAATAAGCCAGGCTTTTCGCTTATCTAGCTTGTTGGAATACCCCCCAGGTTGACTGACTCAGAGTTGTAAAACTGAGAGCTGTCAGTTTCAGAACAGGTGATAACCATTAGTTCAATCAACTCTGAGTTAAGTTAACACTGAGTTAAGCTCGTGCATGAGCAGATAAAACGCCCTCATCAATGGAATGCAGATAACCTCAATCATCATGGCAACAGAACAAAAAAAAACACGATCCTCCTACTTCTCTCCAGTGGCGTTAGATATACATTTGACGGCTTATGCCAAATATGGACATGTATTTAGGGGAAAAAAGCAACAGCAGCAAAAGAATGTGAACTGGCATGGCAGAAGATTGCCTTACTTCGACAATGTGTGGGTATTAATATATATATACACAGTACAGTGCATAGTTTTAGGCAGGGGGTGCTGTTTTGAAGGCAAATGGTGGTCTCATTAAAAATGTATTTGATATAGATTTGATTTTTATTCCCTTTGTATTTTATTCACTCTTAGAATTTTTTTTTGATGGTGTTGTACCATGACAAAAAGTGCATCTCTTTCCCCTTAACAGAGCAATGCTGGAAATTGCCTTGAGGACAGCACAAAGTACCTCTGACCACATGAGGCTGCAGACGCTGACTAAACTAGAAATACAACTGCTGGAACATCAGTTACAGGTGGGTGCGGTAGCAACAGGGGATGATTTTATTTGTTTTAACATCATATATATTAACTACTGTACCACATTTGTACTTGCAGGAAATGAAGAACATAAAATAAAAGAAAGGCATAGTATTTATGTGACCCTGGGGAGGTGAGGGTTCAATCAGATGTGATTGTCTCTGATTGCTCTTCCATCTCGTGCTACAGCAGGGAGGGGGGGTCTGCATCATTATCAGGATCAATCACTGTTGGAGTAGAACAGTGTTCTCCTCTAATTGTGGCAGTGTTCTGGAGAATCACACACGAAACAATGTCACTTGGCCTTTCTGGGGTGACCCTGAGCCCACAAAGCCACTGGAACTAGGCTCTCTACCCTAGCTCATGTTGTAACGTACCCGGCATCAGGATCAGGGTAAGGGGTTATCAAACAGGGCTGGCAGGGATGCTCTCTGTCACCGAGCAGGTAACCATCAAACTCTCCTATGATATGAGGCTACAGGTCTAATTTTAAGTTGCAATAGGAGGAAATTAAATATTCATTATAATAGGATATAACTCTCTATAATAGGATATAATGGGCAAATCTAGCGCACAATGTGCACTTACAAATAAATGTGAGTCATGCACAGGCCCCGGTCACTTTGCTTCCATGTTGCTGATGTGTGCAGCATCGCATATGATCTTGACAGTGCAGAACATACTTAGTTGTAGGAGTGTTTTGTTAAGTATTTTCAATTTGAAATACTATCAATGCACTATTTAGGCATACCTGCACATTATCTAGTTGATTAGGTCAGGGATGCACTTATTTTATCTACCTGACTTGTAGTTTTTCCCTTATCTCTTTGTAGGCACTATTTTTTGTACGTCGCTTTGGATAAAAGCGTCTGCAAAATGAATGTAATGATGTGGAAAGACTTCCTATTCACATAATCACCTTCATTTACTGAAGGTGCTTTGATAGGAATATGTGTGCCATACATGCAGCCAATCACTCCTGAAAATCCAAAATAAATGTATCCAATGAACTGATTAGTGCTTCAGTGTCAGTGTCATTAAATAACTATTGGTTTGACTGATACCTGCAAATCTGTGGGATTCCTCTTTGATGTATGTTGTGGGTCTGTGACTTGGAAACACAAAAGTGTACAATAAACGTTCGAGAGTAAAACAGTCACATTTCCGCCAGCCAGTTGCCTTGGAAATGTGCTCAGCATCACGGATGTTGTACAGAAAAGTCCCATTGGTAGAGAAACAAAGTACAACACAAAGGATTTGTTCCAAACAGAGTATATCCACGGTGCGCCATATGACCAATATGAGGGCTGAGAATATTGAATATTGCTGAGCATTATCTATTGTGCAGAAAAACGCTTGATTAGATAATCATTAGGGAATAAAACATCAAAGCGAGGTTTGATCATCATATCCCGACGGAGATTTCTGCAGAGTATTTGTGCTTCTCTATCAACTGGCTCTAAGGGCACGCCATGTCTGAGAGCGATTTCTGTCTACAGGCTTCAGGAGAAACTCAGGGTTATTTGAAGTAAACCTGTCAGCGAGCAGGTTAGCTTCACGGAGAATGTTGCCATAGTAACTTAATCAGAGTTGAGCTTCAATGGCTTTTTGTAACCCAAAAACAGTGAGTTTCCTTCTACGCTGAGTCAACTGACTCTGAGTTTTCACTAAACCTGCTTTCTGAAATAGGGCCCTGGTCTCAGTTGGTTAACCCCGTATGAATAAAATAAATAATTATAATAATATCTTGCATACGTTTAACAATTATTTCATACAATCATATTTATTGGGATGGCGATGAATATGAGTTCACAGGGGGATTAGGATGTGAGCAGCCATTCTGAATTTGAAATCCATTTTGTTTCACTTTTGTTACTGCATGGTAGCCTTTACCTATATTTGTTAAGTTTATTCAAATTCCGACCTTGGTAATGAAGTCATAATTTTCACTGACTTGTGCACGTTTAGCCTACAAACAACACGTTAAGAACGCATGTGGCGAAGGATCTATGATGCACTTTTAGAAGCCCATATTCAGAACATTACACGTCAATGACATTCTGTTGCAGGGCAGCACGGTGGCTCAGTGAGTAGCACTCTTGCCTCACAGCAAGAAGGTCCTGAGCTCAATCCCCACCTGGCCCAAGGGCCTTTCTGTGTGGAGTTTGCGTGGGTTTCCTCCGGGTACTCCGGTTTCCCCCCACAGTCCAAAAACATACTGGTGACTATAAATTGTCCATGGGTGTGAATGTGAGTGTGAGTTGTTGTCTGTCTCTATGTGTAGGCCCTGTGATAGTCTGGCGACCTGTCCAGGGTGTACCCCGCCTCTCGCCCTGTGTCGGCTGGGATAGGCTCCAGCCCCCCTGCGACCCTGCATAGGATAAGCGGTATAGCTAATAATAATTACGTATAGCCTAGTGTAAGTGCAGTAGGATAGCCCTTAGCCCCGTGATTGTCTTTTCCCTAGTCCTTATGAATGCTCCTTCACATTTTTCCTTAACCTCATGGCATTTTCCCTTGGGGTTAAGGAAAAGATTGAGGCAAAAATTGGTTTTTCACGCCATTAGAATACATCTAAACAACACATTCACTTCACGGAAAACATATTTGTAATTATAGTCTGATTTGTGCCTTAATATTGGGATAAAAATGTGTGGCTCTGGTAGACTTGTCCATGTTTGCGATTAGTCATCAGGTTTAAACACTGCTCCTTTATGTGAACATGCTCAGTGAGATTGGGTAAACCTGGATTGATTTACCGAGCTGATAACCACCTTCCTGGTACCACTTATACGCAGTTGTTAGAGTTCGTGAAGCCAGATCCAGAATATCCAGGTATGTTGAACTTGATTCGTGGTACAGGCCCCTGGTAGTAGTCCTACCCACTAAGCCACCACTATCCATTCTGTTTACTATATTACTGATTGAGGCTATGTCTCTTTTGCAGCAGTGCCCTGTTTACAAGGCAGGTAATGAAAAATATCAAATAACAAAACTAAGACGATAAATCAATTCAAATGTATGAATAATCCAATTATGTTTACAAAACTAATACAGGTTGTACGGTTCCACACAAAACCCCACAGCGTAGTCAGTCCTCCACAGAAAGGCTCAGCACACCACACATCTCATCTGTCAAATTCAGTTATTGTCGGAGTGTTTGCTTTGGGTTTCGGGCAGCTTCGGAGTATAAAGTCTGGTTTATACTTCTGCGTTGCGCTTTTGCAAACATTCACGTCCGTTGTGCTGAAATTCGGACAGCAGCTTGCATGCATGCTTTCACAAGTTCACTGGGAGGCAGTGTCCCACTTACTAATCCAGAATGTACAGAAATTTTTTTAGAATAAACACGGATAAGAAACATTACGGATAGTGACCTCACTATTTTTGTAGTTTTTTTTTGCGTAGGGGCCGTACAAATGTCTGTATTTGCCAACCTCATTAGGATTTGGGAGTTCTCCCCGTCAACACGTCGGTGGGCCCCTGTGAGCTACACTGTCCCAGAAACCCCTTCTCTGCGAAGCTACGCAGAGACCTTTACGTGGTACTTTGCAGAAGTATAACCAGGCTTTAGTGTCAGGCGATAGATGCGAAGAAGCAGAGGAGGGGGTCAAAGCTTTGGGACACTTTTATGGGGTCATTGAAGCAAAACTATTTGCAAATGCGAGTAGAGGGTTGTGTATCAGTATCTCAATCCGTGTGTGCGTAATCAGATTGACAAATGTGTACTGAGACTTGTGAATGTGTACAAGGATCTGCAAATGCGTATTCCGAATCCGTGCGTGCAAAATCAGGTTCGTAAGTGTATATTAAAATATCTGTCTGCATTCAGATTTGCAAGTGTATTGAGAGTTGTATATAGACAAATCTGTGAATGTGTGCGTGGATATTAATGGCTGAAAGTCTAAGTATTGTGCTGCAAGAACTAAAAATACAGATAAGCATAAGTTACAACTCACGCGGGCCTCTCAGTTGGATGTTTTTACACGTGAATTTTGCTACACTTCTGCCGTGGCAGAGCTCTGTGTGTGTGTAGCGATTTGTCTGTGTCTCAGTAGAAATTTCTATGATTCCAAAAGGGCACTTCGACATGTAACATCCAATCAACGCGTTTATAATTATGTCACATGAGCCAGTAAATAAGCTTTGAACTACACTACATTTTAAACTAGACTCTAGAATATAGGCTACGTTAGTCGTTACATTTGCTGAGGCTGCAATTGAATGGAATCTGGTGTTGCTGTTTCGCTCCCAAGTTATTTTCTCTTAGATATTCTAACTAATGTTAACCATTAGTAATATGTATTCAGTTAGTTTAAATTCTCAAACAAAACGTTTAAATGATTCCTTGCATTATAGCTTGACGATTTAATATTACATTATTTGTATATGTAATGTTAACATTGGGTTTACCTCGTCGACCCAACTTAACATAGGCGTTTCTTGCCGACATAAATGGGTTGACTAAGTCTTTGTTCTGCGCTGAGAAATTCATGGTATGTAGAGGCGCAGAGGCAGAATGCCAGCGTAAAACCTATGAAGATCTTCATTTTAGCCATAGGCTTTGAATCCATCCTCTGCCTCCTTTTCTTAAGTGTGTTCGATAACTCTTAGTTTTAGATTCGACTTGTTCCAAAAACCATAGAATCATTAAAGATTTTCAAAAGTATATTTATTTAGCTTTGCAGGTGAAATGGCTGACACTGTGAAAATGTGGTCAATAACCTGGTTAGCTACCAGTCAAAATTAATGAGAAGGGGGAGGCTGCAGACCTGGAGTACAGGCAGATATACGCCAAAGGAAAATATAGGCCAGGCAGTTTCACCACCCTGCTGCCCCTGATGCTTAGCCATGGCTAAGCTAAAGTATAGGCGAACTGTATGTTAATTATTTTGCTAAAGTTATTGTTCGGCCATCGCGTAACGTTGGGTTATTAGATCAGTTTATTGGATTAGCTAAGGAAAGATACCAATTTATCGCACTAGGCTATGTCTATTGATATTAACGTTTTAAGTTATTGCACCTTGCCTTATTACTCTCCAACGCAGTATTAAATTAGCTAAGTTAACGTAACGTCCTTTTATTATTGTTTTTAACCGGTGAGCAGGATGAATTTGATAGACATTCTAAAGAAATCTAAGATGAGTGGTGAGGGGCACAACTAAACTGAAATCCCATTTTATAAAAATGGTTAAAGTTCTTTTAATAAATGGATAAAGTGTTATATATTTTTAATAACTTCTTTTCCTTTTTTATTTTGATTTTTTTGCTCGAATGCTACATGCCACTATTATTTGTAAAGTTTTTAAAAAAGGAGTGTATGTCGAAGTATATGGGATTTAATTTATTGTTTATTTTTTTACCATCGTATCGAATTGGGTATCGAGAATCGTGGAATTTCACTGGTATTGGTATCGACTACTAAATTTCTGGTATCGTGACATCCCTACAACCAACTACTGTGATTTCTGTCAATAAATAATATGACATTTGTGAGAGATTTCATTTTGAAAGTAGGAGAGCTATGTTACTATATAAAACAGCGGAGAATGTTACTGCCAGATAGCGCTCCCTTCACAAGTTTTATCTGTAGAACGTATTCTAGAAGTGATCGGCATCACTGTTGTTATATTGTTATAAAATGGGGAACATAACCTATGTTTGTTGCTTCCTTACTGACACAACCAACTACTGTTATTATGTCAATAAATAATATTATATTTGTATATAATATTTGTATTTGTAAAGAAAGATTTCATTTTGAAAGTAGGAAAGCTCTGTTACTATATAAAACAGCGGAGAACGTTACTGTCAGATACAGTTGAGGCAAAAGTTTACCTACACCTAGGCTAAAGATATTCAAACTCAGTTTTTCACAACGCCACACATTTCATGTTACCATACATTTCGTTTGGCAAGTCAATTAGGGCATCTACTTTGTTCACATCATAGGTAATTTTAAAATAATCAGTAAGACACAGAAAGATTTATTTCAGTATGTCAGAATTCAAAAGTTTACATACAAGAATTACAATGTGTCCTGCTCTAATCACAACTCCTCAGTTTACGATCTGCAGCTGTTACATAAATCAGTAGAATGTAGTTCTTATCATTTGAACAAGTCATTGCAGTATTTTTCCCGTTACAGCTGTTCCCAAGGGAAGACATATGGTTAGGCATGGCCTGGTGCCTCCACACTCCCACCAGGAAAGAACCTTGCTCCAATAACACTGAAGAATCAGCCTAGCTCAATACATAGACTGGACTCTAGAGAGCCTAGACTTAGGTTAGTGTGGGAGTTAGAGTTTGGGAAACCAAAGTAGAGTACAGGATTGGTCTTTAAGGCTGCTATCAGTTGCTAATTGATTGAGACTTTGGACATTTAATGAGAATGGAATACATCAGTGCAGTGGAATGTACCTATACCTATAGACTAAAGTAGGAAGCCTTGATACGGTCAAGTTGTATACAAGCCTCACCTACTCTGATTTATGGGCAGCTAAACTTCTAGTGAGGTTTCAAGTCAAAATATCACATAGTGTACACACAGAGTATAGACTTACTTTCCAAATCCATAAGTCCCCTTTTTGATAAGTATTAGATCTGTGTCTACAAATCCAGCTAGCGATTTAACAAGAAATAGAACTTCTCCCAAACCCATTCTCAGTCTTGATGCTATAAGTAACCGTGATTTCTCAACCCAGAAATATATTAGAAAATTGAAAAGTTTTTTGATACAGCTTATACTGATTCAAACTTTGTGGAGGTAATAGACTCTTTTTTTCAGTTTAGCCATCCCATACAAATCTTAGCTCTGTATTCTGCTGCTTTGTCTTAGTCCATTACGACCAACGATCCTTTTAGCCTTTAGAAAGCTAATAGCCCAAGATTAAGGCTCACAAAAATTATATTACGAGAATACACATATTCCCTTATGACAGTTCCATGTTTTAGACTTAGCTATATATTGGGACATATTTCACTGGAACTCTTGTTGCGCATCAGATGCACATCAAAACAAAAACATTAGAAAAACTAAAACATTTCGTCCTTATGAAGAGTGTGGAACAAAGTAAAATACATGACAGTCACCTGTCTCACAATCAAATTGTCAGTGTTTGCTCTCCATTAAGCCAAGGGAGCCATGCCAAAGGGGCAAAGAGCTTTACACAAATCGGTTGCCAATTAATTTCACAGAACGAACAATGAATGGACCGACAGCTATCAAACAACACTCAGTCTGAGTGATACCACGGCAGCCAATTTGCACCAAACTTGTTCACACACATAGGACACAGACCAACTCCAGTTGAATTGGCAGTTCTGGAGCATGTTATTTAATGGTGGGAGGAAACCCACACAAATGCGGGGAGAACATGCAAAATCCACACAGAAAGGCCCTTCCTTGGGTCAGGTGGAGTTTGAACCCAGGACTTTCTTGCTGTAAGGCAACCATGCTAACCACTGAGCCACCATGCTGCTCATAGAATGCTGTAGTTCTCTGGCTGGAATAAAGTAAACCTGTATTGGTATTCTGTCAAACAAACAGTTCCTGAATCTTGGCCTAGTTTGTTGCAGGTACAGTAGGCAATTCCAGAGATCGTCATGATGAGGTGGTGAGGGTGAACACTGAGGAAAGCAGTCACCCCTTGGAGTTCTAGATCTGATCAGACCTTTTGCAGTGGGTGTATTGTTTTTTTTTCAGATGATGAAAACCTCACTAGTTATTTTATCTGTTTTTTCCAACAGCTAACACTTCAGACCACAAAATCAAGAGTGGCCTTCTTCGAGGAATTGTAAAGCTATTTGTGTATGTGTGTTTCTGAGAATTACAATGTATTGGTTGTTTGACTTCACGTCTCCACATACCTAGTGGGTCATCCACTTTTTGACTGACCTTATGAAAACATTTTACCCACTGGTTAATGACCACTGGCCAGTTCAGCTATCAGGAATGAACTTAACATGTCCAGAAAAAGACTGCCATGTTGCATTTCGCTCGCTGCATCAACACCATCTACTTGAAAGGTATTGTTTAGAAGGCATAGAGGAATCAAACAGAACTGTAATGTGCCGTTTACAAAGCTGGACGGTTTACCCTTGGATTTGGAAAAAGCCAGGCCTTGAACTGGATGAAGGCATAGTGAGTTCCACATTTACCTGGGGTGCATTTATCCTTGTCAAAATCATCATCATTTGACACCCAGATATTAGTCAGGGTTATTTATGTAACTGTTATTTTAAAAGCTGGAAAGCTTCTTGTCCTTTTCTGTTTGCATATGTTATATTTGTATTTCTGTAAGAGAAATTTTTTTTAGGGGGCAATAAAGTTTGTAGAATAATATTTTCATGTTGACATTGCATGAAGTGAGCAGTATTTGTGTATTTACTTTGGTGAAGTCACTTTTTACAGATACACTTTAAATCTTTTTAATATAAATGACTGAATATAACTGCTTGTTTTTTGTGTCTTAATAATTATATTATTATAATACATCCTTCCCACAATGACTTATTTATATCAAGGACATTTCTAGGACGTTGGTACTTGATAGTTATGGCTGAACCAGTGTGTTAAAGAAATTCACAGTTTTAGAAAGGCCATCCTATTACAAGAGGAAGAGGTAAAAGCAAAGGTAACTCAAATACAGATTACATGTTCAATATATACACGTATGTATGTTGATACGAAAATAGGAGAAATAGAAGTTACAACCATTTCTAATCTGATATATGCATCTGTCATCCAGCCCTAACTAAAAACCGATGATGGTTCGTTCATTACATTACATTAATCTAGCAGTTGCTTTTATCCAAAGCGACTCAGTGTTCAGATGAATCAAGTATTATTTACCCTTATACATTGTACATTATGTAGTGTCCAAAATACAAAATGTATTTATTGATCATTGTTATTGACTAATGTTTGTTAAAGAATGATGGTGTTGGCTGGTAAAAGACAGTTTGCTAACAAATTGTTGCGTCTTGATGTGCTCAGTCGCATGCTCACTCGCATCTTAATGCAGGATGTTAAACTCTTTAAGTCCAGTTCTCACGGCCGGAGACTGACAAGACATCCGCTGTGAGTGGCATTGAGGCAGCTGGCTTATCGACAGCTCGAGGCCAAGGGGAGTTCAGCCCCTCGACTGTCACGCTGACAGGGATCCACCACTAGGATGACCCCCATGGACTGTGGCTCAGAGGGTGAGAGGGAGAAGTCATGCAGACAGCCTTCTATCAATATGGGGGGAAAGAGCCACTACTGCTTTCCCAACTCAGTAACCCCGCAGGAGATGGATTTGGCGTCATCCGTCCTTCATTTACATAAACAGTTCTCCCCAAAGGGAGCAAGAAAGGTTAAACATTCAAGGAAAGGGGAACCAGTAACCACCATAACAGATGGACTTAAATACAACATAACATCAACATTATAAATAAATATGATTGTTATATCAAAATGGAGCAATATTAATAGGTACAGTATTTTTGGTACTTTTATGCATACCAGTATTATTTAAGAAAAACTAAATTCTGGATTTTCTTTTTGCTGTTCAAACGCTGGTGGCTTGGTTGTGTGTTGTTCAGCATAATATTCACATAGGATAGAAGCAGCACCTGGGGTTCTGATCCATAAGATTTGTAAACATAGTCGCAATGCATCACTGTATTAAGTGGCTAGAATGGAGGGGTCGGTGGGGGGATTCTTTCACTCAAAGTCCCCCACTTAATCTCTTAGGCTGGTATAACTTGAAGGTTGAAGTTGCATGTAAGTTATTTATGTGGATTTGTGTGACATCTACATTTTAATTATGTGATGCATCGTCAGATGCAGCACATACTGTTACCGGAAAGTCATATTATTATGTGATGCATCGTCAGATGCAACACATATTGTTACCTGAAAGTCATATTATTATTATTATTATTATCATTATTATTATTATTATTAGGCCTGTATTTTGCGCCTTATCAACGCCCGTAGTTGTGATCCAATTGATTCCTCTACTGTGACCACATGTCTTGGGTATTGCAGTCCGTTGCGCTTACATACAGCTAAGTTATCGGTTCACGT
>JAVQIZ010226052.1:0-28625 GCA_036023535.2 Galaxias brevipinnis | reverse complement strand
ACCAGCACAAAGGTCCAGAGGATGGAATGTTGAGAAGTGGAGGCGATTCCAAATAAGTAATTTTCTCTAAACTGGAATTAAATCTGCAGGGAGAACAGAGAATGGGATTGTGGGAGCTTGCTGCAGGTGCTTTGAAAGCACTGGAGAAGAACAATGGGACTATGAGTTAATCACCACAGATTTGTTCCTCCTGGTTTCATCTCTGTATTGGGATTAGGACTGTATGCTTGACTGATTCTCACTACGAGCAAGGACAGGCATGTTGGACATGGCCTTGACAAGACAAAAAAGTGAAGTCTGAGCATTTGGCCTGCTGGTGGGAGCTAGACAATTTGACAATGTTATTTGTGTGTCAATTTTGGTGCTTTTGATGTCGTAACTCCATTGACTGAATTTGTGAGCTTAGAGTTATAAGGTTCCACCTCTATTTAGGCTACTTAAGAGATATTGAGGATCAAAGTTTTCACATCTAAACTGGCAAAATGGGTATGTTGTTTTTATTTTATGATTTACTGACCCCCCAAAAATATAAAAAAATTTAAATAACACCACACAGGCATTAAGAAACACCCAAATCTTCAAAATGTGCAAAAAAACTAAATTTTGACAAACATTTAGATGGAACCTTATAACTCTAAGCTCAAGTGATGACTAATTTCTTATTTCTTGCTGAATCTGTCTCTTTGGAGAACGTATTGAAGTCTGAGGAATTTAATATATTTTGCATAGTGTAGCAAAACAAGAACAAAGTCACAAGATAGACAGTGAGAAGGGTGAATTACAAAAAGATAGAACTGAAAATCAAAGATGCAATTCATGCCTCCAAGTATTCGACTCCTTCCCTATCTTTTGACATCTTTTACATTCATTTGGTGAGATTTTCTGCCAAAATGAATGAAGGGGACACCGAAAATGCAACACATTTTCTTACGCATACTGTATAATGTGTTTTTTAAAGAAAGTGATGGAATACCTAAAGCACCTAAAAAGTGCATTAAAAATTATCAATGACCGCTGTTACCTATATTATTGATGAAAATAAATGTTTCTTTTGAGAAATAGTGAAACCCAATAATCTTTACTCACATTTCAATAGTTCTCTCAGCTCAACAATTTAACCACAGTATGTATATTGGATGTATGTTCAACTGGTACTAACCTAGAATATGTTTTTAAATGAACTTCTCTACCAGCACTAGAAAGGTCAGAACACAAGAGATCAGCACTAATCTTGTTTAAATTCATAGACCTCATAATGATATTAACGTTATTATCTAAGGTTGTATGTTTATGGTTACCTAAGGTTCATTGCCAGCAGGCAAAATCATTTGTTTTGGCTCTCATTATAATGTTCATATATCTCCTGGAAATTCGTTAAATGGATGCAATTTGTTTTTTTGTAATTTTCTGGTGCCAGATACAATAGATATGCTTACACAAAGGAGGAAAGGCTGATTGGATTTTCGGCTTAAAAGACCAATTTGAAAACTCGAATAGGATTGTGTGTAACTCGATAACCATGTACGCTTCTAGATTGTTTGTAGTTTAAAGGTTCTGCCAAAGATTTCACAGCCTGGTGCTTCATAAGGATTTTGTATGACTTGGAAATTGAACTAGATCATGTGAACTAGTTTCCAAGTTGAGAAGTCTTCACGATTAACGTTAATCATTACAGGAGATGGCATCATCCAGACTTTATGACCGGACCTGTTAAAATGATTGTGGTAAATGTAACTCCCTCTCAGGAATCCTGTTAGTGCACTGATGTGCTGAAACTTTCAGGGAGCCGTGGACCACTATTGTTGTTCCGTGTCCATAACCTGCATAAGAACTGTCAAATCTATCTCTAAATAAACGTATAGCCAACGGTGCCATCCTCCTTATTGTATATATTTTCAATATCTATTATAGTCCAGTCTTTCATTTATTAGTATTTATTCCATATATTCCTCATTTTTCAGAATAGAAGATACCTTTTTCTTCCGGAGGATTTGAAAGAAGAGGTCCTCTAGACACTAAATGAAATCCAAACAGTTTTGTTTATAACAAGACTACTACTATGAAATCCCAAACACAGCAAATTTGGACCATAGACTTTAAAGAAAGCCAAATAATATCTTTAAGAAATCCCTGTCTAATGAATGAATGTGAACCTAAATAAATATTATAGCCCCTCTAGGTTAAAAAGACAAATTAAGCCGTACAAAATGTTAAATCACAGACCCCCATTGTTGTATCATCACAAATGCCTAAAATAGCACATTTATATAACAGTTATTCTATTAACACAACTGTAACAAACTTGCTTAAGACATTTGGCTCATCAGCTTCATTGACTTCTCCTGTGGGTGTTATGCAGGATGCAACAATTTGGTTTTGTTTGAATTTGCTTTATGAACTGTTAAACAAATAAACTGTTTTGGGGGGATTTACAAACATCATGTGTAGCATCCATAACATAATTTTAGGTGTGTGAGTAAGTGAACAAAAACCCATGGTGCCAATTTTGTAGTTTTTAGGATAACATTGATTTATGTGCTGACTTCTGTTATAAAAATTGTCAGGACTCTAAGAAATAGATTTGATAATAGAGAAAGTCAACCTTGGGACCACAACACCAATACTTTACAATGGGTACAAATGGACTCCAAAATAATGTAATTACTTTTTTCTCCCAGCAGAGGACACTAAGTTGCCATGGAAAATAACTCAAACAAATTTGCAATTCAGTAGACTGTCTTGAAGACTCTTCATTTGACCAAAAGCATTGTATTTTCATTACTTCTTGTATCTCACCTTAATCTATCACCTAAACTTAATCTCACCAGCACATTATTCAACAGAGGGCAGATATGTGTTGTTCTTGGTGAGGTTCTGACTGTAAATCCTGAATCTGGATTACATTTCCTAAAATATATAAAAGTTAAATGTACTATGATGACCTTTGGAGGAACAATGCTCAGCACAGTCCACATTATCTTGGTTGTCTTTAAAGCCACCCAAATTAAAATGTATAGTAAGAAAACTTCCTGTAACAAGCCTACTGTATGACCAAACTATGAATTGTTAAATCTATTTGATCTCAGTCAGCAGAAGGTATTGTAAAACTATGCTTGCTCTTTGCTTTATGCTTGACGATAGCCCCAACATTAAAATTTAGATGTACCATTATGTCCATTGTTCCAACTCATGCCTGTTTGCACAGTTGTATGAAGTAGTACAGTGTTCGGCTGCGATGGAGATCCTAATTATTGATGAG
Organism: Galaxias brevipinnis; assembly: GCA_036023535.2. NCBI lineage: Eukaryota > Metazoa > Chordata > Actinopteri > Galaxiiformes > Galaxiidae > Galaxias > Galaxias brevipinnis. Next base: position 25,366 of record JAVQIZ010226052.1, on the reverse strand, counting down.
AATGGAATGCACTCTAAGTGGGGGCATAGTTAAATGGTTATGTGAGTAGTGAGTGCATTGTATTGAGAGCCCCGGTTCCGATTATGTCACAGCTATTTCACGTCAGATGAACATTGATTCAGTATTTGGGAATCATTCCAGTTTTGGCTCATAAAGAGGATAAAATAGGTTGATGTTTTATATCATTTAGTGAAATAACACACTAAAGTAATTTTTTACATATATATATGAAAAGTCCTTGTGTTGGTATGACTTTACTACTATTCCATTACCTTTCCATACACCGAAAACATACTCCTTTTACACTTTCAAATTGCCATTAAACCTCTCTGTTTTCTATTCTCCTCAGATTTATGTGGGTGTTTGTAATATACAGTGTCTATTAGATGGCACTGGCTGATTATCACAGCAAACCCCAACACAAATAAATGTCAGAAATGTCAGGCCATTCATCCGTCTCTCTTGGGCGGAAACACCATGTCATTTACCATGAAAATGATTAATTATGGGCAGGGAGCGGCAGAGCGCAGCCATATCCCCCATCAACTCGACAAATGGGAATCCGGGATCCTTCATCTACATTCAGAAAGGCTTCGTTCTGAGAGGAAACTGAGATGCGGGCCTTTAGCAAAACCTCAACAATATCACCTCAACTATCTGTGACAGGGCTTCTTTTCCCCACAGTAAAGATAAGGTCCATCACAATCCCACCACTAATTCTCCTCCTAGAGACTCAGCAAATCTCTCTGTGGTCGCTTTGTAAAAGTAGCCACTGAAATTTAGACGTGGATTAGTAAAATCGGGGGATGTTTTGGATGGTATAGAAGTGCTAGCAGACCATTTTGGTGTTAACTTTATAATTAGAAGAAAATAAAAAAAACTCATACTCTTCTTTAAGCTTGAGTTGTCTTTATAAATGTATTCTACAATTTTCATGTCTGCTCTCCCTGCATATTGTTACTTTTGCGAATGAAGATATACTTCAAAGAAGAATGTGTTGGTTATTTTATTTGTAACATAATTTCCCCCATAGAATTTGCAAGTGGATATTCAATATTCCAGTGGGGGTGAGGACACATTTAATATATGCATTAGGTTAGTATAGCCTATAGGATCCTCATACAGAGTGGAAAGTGAATCATAATCCAGTTGTGGTAGAAATGAAATGAAGGGATCAGTAACTACACAGCAGAGAGTAACTCTTTAGGACACCTTGCAGTTTCATCCTCAACACCTTCTTAGCTAACCTCTAAAATCAGCTTAGGCAAGACTAAAGCTTTGCTTCCGTCCTTGATTTCTTTATCTGCTTTACCCTTATAGATAATAGATAGACAAGGGACCATCTCAGTACATGGCTTTGGCCTCACCTAGAACTATTACCTAACTTTCTCCATGGCTGACAGACTGTTTTTTCATTGAAGACCAACTAATATAATTGCAATCTGTATGGCTTGCCTTGACGTGAGGCACTAAGCAGGAATGTCAAGTAATCAATTTTGCCCGCATGCCTCATTTTCCACAGGGCAGCTATGCCATTCAAAAAAGAGATTTAACTTAGATTTCCTCAATTGATCTCAGAGAACATATTGACACTAGGACTTCACTGCAGTTGCACTTGGCTAGGTTGTTCAATTTGTTTGTTAAATATAGAACACATTCTATGACATGCTATCTTTGTTATAGTCTAGCTGGAAAAATAAACATGAAAATGTTGTACCAGTTTATTAAACCAATCTGTTTGCTTTGTCACTGCAAAAGCCAATTTCCCCTTTTGTGTCCTGTAACATGCTCCTGATACAGAGGAAAAATGCTCTCTGCTTTTTCTACACCAAGAGAAGTACTTTGCAAGTTCCTAAAATAATATAGGGCAAAAAGATTGAGTTGTAATGGAAGTATGCCAATCAAGACAAGCTGCTATATCAGCTCTTCCCACATCTCAAACTGTAATACTTGTGTTGGTCAATGGTAAGAGATGTGAGATTGAGTGATATGGGATATTGATTTATTTGTAGTTTGTTTGAAGACTAACAATATTTTTATACTTTAAGAAAGTTTACAGAACCTTTTAAGCAAACCATTTTAAAGATTTTTTGATGGCATTTAAAAGGGTTTAATTTAGACAATAATGTATGTTGTTTTCATCAGAGGTTGATGCTATATTGTGAATGATCTCAAGTAGGCTGAGTTATCCTATACTCACTGATTTACGGATTGTATGTAGGCCTACAGAGATTCTTTATGCATTAGAGTCAGGGAAATTACGGTATAATTTAAAATAAAATTGTAAGAGTGGACATCGGTAAGCAATTGCACTTTATTTTAGGACATTGGCTTTGGTAAATTGTAGAAAAGCATTGTTACCATCGTAAACATATGCCTAATTTATCTGACCCTCATCAATAAATCCCGTGGCATCATTCCACAAGCGATTCATGGGAGCTGTCCAGCGGCTGAACTGACGGCGACGGTTCTTATCAGCAGGTGGATACGCAGACCTAACCGAAGTTGACGTTTCCAACCAGTTACGTGTTTTACGTGCCAAAATTAATATGTTGACAGCATTTTAAAAACAATGACATTACTCAAAAATAAGCATAACGTCTTTAAAAAAAATCCAAGTTAATCACGGTTTTGTGGTTGAATTACTGTAAATAATTACTCGGTCAAGTTAGCAAGTGAGACTGGTATAGACGCAAGCTGTGTATGTAAGTGGAAAAGACTCAGCGCGTTCTTGGACAGCAGCGACTTGTGCCACCAGAAGCACATCCAAGCAGCCACTCACTCACAAATCACGACCAATACGTTTGCGAAGGAGGGACTTTTGTTGATCTTGCGTTGGTGGCTGCTTCACAGCCAGATAGAGATACTGGGACTTAGTGGGCACAGCTCCTTGCTTCACTTCACTTTTCGTAAGGATTTTCCAAAGCTATTTTAGAACGTCATTGCATACTTTTGCACAGAAACCTACCAGATCGACCACCATGAAGAATCCCGTGTACTGGGTTATGCTGTTCGGAATGACCATTCTTCTAATGCAACAAGGTAGGCTAAAGGCTATTTTTGACTTTTTTCCCCCCCAAGTTTAACGATAAGACACTTTTTCATGGTTTTGGTTCACCAACCGTACATATATGTGTTATATATTTTTTATTGTTTGATATTAGGTCAATTTAACGCAGTCATAACATCTAAGCAGAAGCTTAAGATGAGTGAAGTTCACTACAACTGTCATGATTTCAGTGGTCTACTATCACAATGTTCCTCTCCAAATGTTCTCCAAAGGGTCCCTGAAAGGCATACAGCCTCTACTTGCTACATTGCATGGGTTTTGGTTTTTGGCTGTGTAAGCAGTTTAGGTGATTTAACCGGGTTGGTCCGACCATACTTTTTGCGTTTCTCAAAATGTTCAGCCATAGTAGTAATAGATAATGGTGTAACAAAAAAATAAATAAAATGGTCATTAGGTTATACGTGCGGAACGTGCCTGTATTGACACAAATAAAATAAAAGAATCCCACTCCGTGTTGGAGGTTGCATAAAGTTGACTTAGTCCTAATCCCTATTGACAGGTTTTCAGGTCAAGGATGTTAATCCATGTAATGTGCAAACTATTCTGTTTTTGGGAAATTAAGTATTTGTACTAGCAGTATCCCAATTACCCCTCTCAAAGGGGCCCTTTAAACACTTAAACTGACCCCACAGCAACCTCAGTTTGAGAGCTGGGTTCAACAACGAATCCAGGTAATCCCGCTCCAATTGCAACTGTTTGGAGCTGTTGGGGTTGTGTATGTATGGAGGTATCACTCAGGTTGTCAAGCCCCCAAGGACCCAATACACTGTTGAGTCCTTGACAGATCTAAAACCTGCGTCAACTTTAACTCCAGTACTAAGGTACCTGGGGCGACAAATCATGCCACACAAAAGCCAGCTATTGTTTGAAAGATGTACTTGCCTTTTCTAACATTGGTATGACTTTTTTTATCTGTAATCTGCTATACAGTGTATCTGCCATAAAACACTGTGTTTTACATGGTCTTTATTCACAGGTCATGGATAGCATTGCATTCTCAATGATGGACTTAATGCTACATTTAAATTACTGTAAAAGTCCGTAGCATGTAGAAGCTTGAGATCTGAAATTAAACTGAACTAATATCTTGTTCACATAACATAACATTATATTTACATGATAAAAAGTACAGTCAGATATACTGTGTCATTAGGTCTTCTATGAAGCCAAACTCTCCAAATGTTTTTTTGAAATATCCGGCATATCCCGAATGAAAATGCATTGCAGTGTTACCTTGGTTTCAGGCAATTTTGTGGGGTTGAGTGCACATTTTAGTGAGATCTGGGGTTGTCCTCCTCCCTCCTATTTATCTCTCCTTTCTGTCTCCCCGCCCCTCCCCCCTGCCCCCTCCTCTCTCTCGCTCTCTCTCTGTCTGTCTGTCTCCTAACTTGGCAGTGCTTGCCAAGCGTTGCCAGGATGCAGCACATATTACTGCAGCGCTCCGGCCAAGACCCTTGCAGGCCTGTGTATTGTGCCCCCTGGTCCTTCCTCCATGTGCCTTTCTCCGCCAAAGACTAGAATTATGTGTGGTTAACAAAAAATTGGAGCAACAGCTGTTGTTGGACGACCAACTGCAAGAGCAGGGTGTACAATATGTGGTGGTACAAACCGTGTGATCGGAGTGTACCTATGGTTACATCTTCACCATGGGTTAAGACCAGAGAGTGCCCTGTTCTTATCGCAGTGGCACAGATACTCATTAGGGACCCCAAGTAAAAAGAGAGCTCTTTCTATGATAGGTGTCTGTGCCCATTTTCACAGTACACAATTCACACAATGCAATTGAGTGGAATACAGAAATGGTTATATACTCTATCTGTTTGAGAACAATAACATCTATGAAGAGGAAATGAAAGTCAGTGTTAAAAAAGAGGCGGGGGCAAGTGCTTAAAATGTGTCTCGTTGCTGGTTCATGCCTTTAGATTGCCCAGTTTTTCAAAAGAAGGTGCCCTGTACGTGTGGCCCTCATTTTTCCAAAGTGACACTTCCCCGGTGCTTCCCAGCACGATTTGTTATTAAGCAAATTAGCCGCATTAGGGGCATATGACGAGTGTGAAAAATTGACATAGGTTACTACCCAGATGTGAAATTGCCACTTTGCCCATAGAATCAAAATCACAAAAGGACCCAGACTTTTTTCTTTGAGGAGCAAATGATACATTAGGGGGCATTTTTATCTTAACTCTTTATCATAACCGTTTGATACAATTTGTTGCATTACCAGTATATTTATGTATGCTAATAGTAGGTGAATACATGCACTTAGTTGAAAATAATATAGAGGAATTTGTTCTCAGAAACCTGCTTTCCCCAGTTTCCCCCAGAAAACAACACTTACAATCAGTTTTAACAATTATTTGATGGAACTTTTGCTTAGGATTAAGTGGTCAGATTGCCAACTAGGAAGGCATTGACAATTTATGGGAGAGTAACAAAGGATACAGTGGAAAATAAACCAGGGAGCAAAATCATTGATATGTTGGTTGTTTTCACCATGCAGTGAATAGACAGAACATATGAATAATACTTTCCTGCTCATTCGACCAGAAAAGGTTAATTAATCAGGATAAACTCTAGAACCTAAACATTGTGCCCATAAGTTTTGTAAATCATTTCCTATTGTTTTCTTGGTAATGAAAAAGTTGAATAGTCCTCGGTTTGCGCTTGTCCCAGCTGCTTCCTGGATGTCGAAACACTGCACTGCACTTAAGCTGCAACAATACATTCAATCACATAAAATTACAGGGTTTGCTAACAGAAGAGGCTTTCTTTCCTTGCAAACATTGCCAAGTCCCAATGAAGTGGTCACGTGGCATGGTGGCAGCATTGACAGCATTGGCATGGAGCAGACACACTGATTAATAAGCAGTGCAAAGGGTGACCTTAGACTAGGCCATTCAGAGGGTTGCCATGTCCAGGGAATGCAAGGCCTCCTAGATAGTCTGCCTAGCACTCTGCAATAATTGTATCTATGTATCTAGTGCTTCTAACAAAGAGGAACTAGCAATATCAATGCGTTGAGGTCCCCTTGGGATTAGAAACCCCCAGAAGCTGTTTACAGAATGCCAGAGAGCACTGACAGTTCAAACATTTCTGACGTTTGACACAAAAAAAATCAATGCTCTGCTACAGTTTGACGAGTAAACTTTAGAAGAAATTGCTGAGGCGCTTTGATTTGAATCTTTTTTTTTTCTCAGTAAGTTTTTTCTTATTAGTTAGAGCATTATTTATGAAGCAGTCCTATAAAGCTGTGAGTTATGACTTTTTGACTCCTTTTTTAATCAGATAAGAGTCATCTCATCTGCCGCCCGTTCTACTTCAGCCTCTGTTTATGTGCTATAGCCTTTGGCACTGATCCAATGCATGAAAAATGCCAATCTTTCGTGTGTATTAAGAGTGACTAGAACTGGAATGTAGCTTATTTCTTATCATGTTAAAGTTTGCCTGTGTATTAAACAAGTCATAGTTTGCATACCTAGGTTCTCCATGCCTTTCTGGGCTACTGCTTTTTGTGCGATGATGCGAATGACTACTTTCTAAAAGGTCTAAAAAGGATAATGCTTAGAGGACAGTAGAGAATGTTTAAATAGTTTGATATCTCTTTTTTAATTCTCATTTGCTCTTTAAACAAAAAGGCTAACTGATTTTTTGGATGTAGTTAATACAATATAATATGTGCCATCAAAGCTCTATCTTGTTTGAAAGATCCCTGTCATAAAAAAAAGATCACCAAGCATCTGTAGACTCACTAATTCACTTGAATAGTAAAGTACACCTCATCTATTTACATTAAAATAAATGACCAAACAATTCAAATATTAACCAAGATGGATACATCTGACGTAGCTTCCTTTCATCTCTCCAGTTTCATATGAACGATACCACCATTGCAGAGAGGAAGCTACCTGTCCACAAATGTTAACCGTTGGCTGGGTGCCTTTGCTCCTTCACACAGATTCTATGGTCCATCATTCAGACGGTTCTTACAGTTGGGGAGTGTATGCCTATTTGGCAGGACACCCGCTGAAACATAATGTTACAGGACTTATTGTTGAGCAGATGGTGGAGTTAGTGGTTAGCTAGCACATGGTCAAGGCGGTAATCCCTCTGTCTGTGATTACTGGAAGCTTGCTTGGACGCCTCTTGGAGGCAGATAAGCTGACATTTCAATTAGTGCTATCACTGATTGTGCTGGAAACTCTTTGGCAAAAGATTTTTGCACCAACAATCTTCAAGTGTCATTTGGAAACAGCTGATCCCTGTGTCAGTGTCAGTTTTTTTTGCCTGGGTTGCATTTTTGGATACTGTCATGGAACTAGCTCTTGACAATGCCTTAGAATTTGGTTGGCCAATATCATAATCATAATCTTTTGGCATAGAGCACACGCTTTTCAGTCACAACTTGAGCTAGGTCTGATTGGAGCCCATGGTAGTCTACTTCACATCTATATCTCTATCAAATATATTGTACATTTATTTTTACAACTTTCTGACATCACCTGATATATTTAGGTTGTCCTCAAAATAAACAATTTGCTGTACTATGGACATTCTATTTGACCAAAAAACTGAATTTATAAGATAAATTGTTGTTTTTTCACTGTATGTATAGGCTCTGGTGAGATGCTAGTGGAATGCCACGGCGACTTACAAAATAGATGCAACCCATGCTATTAATAGCTTTTTAATCACAATATCACATCAGTAGCAGGTGTCAAAGATGAGCTCCAATGGCATTTACAAAATGGATAAGAACCTATGTGTCGGGCTCTGATATCCACCAGTGCTTGTTCCCTGAACACTTAAACGTCAATGTGACTGCTTACATTAAAGAACTGGAAATGATCCAATTGAATGTTATGTTATGTTTTGTACAGTATTGTGATGATTTGGACAATATTATACTTAAAGGTACAGTATGTAAGTTTAAATTTCTAGCAATAAATAAAAAAAATTATGTTTTTTTTTACGTTTATTACACACCTCCTGGAGGATATCATCATAACCAATCAGGAGAGTTTTTGCAAGGAGTAAGGGCTACGGCCTGTCAATCACCTCGCGTGCACACTCCTAGGTCCTCCTGCTTACAGCGTCACCCTACAAAACAAGCTTGTTTTTACAATTTGCATCGCAGCAGTGATGTGGGAACTAGTACTAGTTGCAAGGCGGCTGAAGTCATTGCATGTCATCGCAAAAGACTTGGCTTGTCAAATCGCCAAGTGCAGTTTTAGAACGTTAGGAAGTATCGTACCAGATTTATGTCAAAAAGGAATTATTTGTTTACATGTATATGTTGGATATACTCGGCAACGTGTTGTAGCTATGGTGCCAATCCTAGCTAATTAAAACCGATTGTCATGCACTAGCTCATGCTAGTAGGGGAATAAAATTATGAAATTGATTTGTTAAAGTTAGCTAATTGTATGTCGTTACTATGGAAACGGTCATTTGTGTCAGTGCTGTTGCTTTGGTGTGAACCACTCAGGTTTGGAGTGTTTAGTTCGGGAGTCTTTTTTTATTTCTCACCTTCGGAATCAGACATCGCCTTATGCACACGCACGGGCATGTGTTTAATGACTTTTAATTTGTTATTTTCTTAAATATTTATTTTTTAGGGTGACTTTGTAACATCTGTCCAGGGACCACAGATGAAAAATAGCCTTTTGGCGAACTCTGGCACATTTCAGCAATGTTTATTAATGTGCACTGTCCCTGTTAAAAAAAATAAAAATAAAAAATCAAATGTGGAGTGGGAGGTACCAAAGACTCAGGAGGTTGGCCTTTTTGAGTGTTGTGATTCAAATACTTGCAATTTTCCCCCCTATTCTCTAAAACTACATACTGCACCTTTAAAATAAGTTTGTGATTATTTTTGTACTTGTATTTTCAAACCCTCTTCATACATTCACTCAGACATGTAGGGCAGTGTATGACACGGTAATACACAAGTACGAAATATGTCTCTATTTAGACATCCTTGTTTAGCCTTGTTACTAACGGTTTCATTTGGTCTACATCCGGTTAATGTAGCCAGTCATCAGCCCAATAAATAATAGTATCGTTGCAATTTTATCATAAAATCTCGAAAAAAATTTCAACTTTTTTCCCAACCCTGGTGGTACATGCTTAACATACATATAGCTGGTTGTAATAACAATATGGTACATTTCTCAAACATAGTAATACTAAAGGAACTGCACCAGCATTACTTTGTCTTACAAATGTGGTGAGATGTCTGCTTGTGTAATCTCTACCCACATACAGTAGGGCAGTTTTGCATTTTATTCAGAAGGAAATCAGTTCTTGAAATTGGCACCAGCTACAATTTCTTTTTATCTTGCTTTGTTTACGATATTGTACTGTTTGTATGAATAGTAAGTCTATCATTAGTGTGCATGAAAAACAGAGCTACAAACAAAGTTTAATTTAGATGTTGATGCTGATTCAGCATTTCATTTACAGCAGAACTTCTCAACAAACCATTCTGCATTCAGACTTGGTCATGCTCATTGAATTTCATGGAAGCTAATGTAGTCCCCCTTATAATTAATGTTCAAGGCTTGAGTGGCAATCTTAATGGTCCTTTGAGGTAAATAAATAAATGAATGTTTGTCATTAATAACACGCATTGTTAAGGTTTTTCCAAAGCCATTTTCTTAGCTTTGGTGTAAAGCACATCCTTCATACTGTATCGACTTGATTGTTTCAGATTGAAAAACAACCCCCCCCCCCCCCCCATCATTGACATCATTTACATATCTTCTGGGAATAATTATTAGAAAAAGTATTGTTTTCCTCAATAGGCTAAGCCTGGTTTTCACTGTAAAATGTTTTAATTAGCGGTGTGTCAAAAAAATATTTGACAGCTGTTTTCTAGTTTTGCGGAGCAATTCGGATGCCGTCCATTCCCAGTTAACAGAGCAATTCAAATGTTCACTTAAAATGTAGAACCTTATATTCAATACTGGTATCACTACATTAGTCCTGTAACCAATCACACAGTGTTATGTGAACATTTCTCATTCTTTCAGGACCACCGGTTTTGAAAAAAAGACCAAGAATGCATATTGACTGACAATCCAAACGGGGCAAAAAGACAGTCCTCCTTTCATTATTTTACACATGACTGTCCAGTGTACATGCTAATTGGGAGAACGACAGTCAGTCAGTCTTTTGATGGCATTCATTTTGAATAAGCTTGACACACAGTGACCCCCAGAGACAACCTACCCATTGGTAGACATGAGCAGTTGTCACAACATGTTCACTAAAATACTGGCTGCTCTGCGTTTATAACTTATGTCTATGTGAAATTTGCAATTAAATGTGTAGACAAATGTTGTATTAGGGTAAACAATGATTCTGCTCATCCATATTGCATGAAAACATGTTTTCAATGGAATCAAGAAGGGCCTTGGGCTTCAGCTGGGCACAGGTCTTTTAATGTGAACCAGAGGTATGCAGATATGAAAGCGAATGGTAGGTAACCAGAACATGGTAATGTTTTCCCATCTCTAATGGAAAGCTTCACTCTTTGAGCCCGTTCATGGAAAATATTGAATTTACGCCAAGGTTAACGTTACGTGAATAGAAATAGATGGACTCTTACCAGTGTTGACCATGCTCTTACACATTTGTGTTTTAGCTCAGCATTAAAAGAATACTTCATTGTATACGATCAATGTTTAATCTTTTTTCAAGTGGATTTCAGTTTTTTTTTTCTTCAAGAGGACGGTATGGCATTTTAATATTATGCTTGTATTCAGGGGGCAATAAAGTTTTATTGAAGGCTGTGATAGCATACGAGGTCAGCTGTCTCAAGAGCCTTTATGGAAGCACTCCTAACTGTCTACTCATAGTAGACTCATCAACTCTACCAAGCGATTATTTCTAGATCGGACCAATCTGAACCAACATATTATTTTGTGAACTAAAGAACTTTACAAAAAACATCAATGTCCCTGTGCTCATCTATTCAGGACTGAGCTTCTATGGCAAAATGCATTATAATATTTGATGGCTTTGTGCATTTATCGATCTGATCCAAAATCCCACCGCAAATCCTAAAAACGTCTTACTGGTCAAAGTGCATCATTGCCATCTGGTAATGCAAAAAAAGCAAGAAGTGAATAATGATTTTATTAAACACATACACATCTTCCCACTCATCTTTGTTTCAATATAAAAGTACACTGGTCTTATGTTAATACATTGGGCCAAGACGATTTGTAGATACGTGCTTCACTAATATGCACATGTTATCTTGCACGTTCTCTTATATCTTATCTTTCCCTTCCTCAATATCTTTATAGCTTACTACAAGCTTGCAATGAGATCTGTTGTAGAACAAGATAAATGGAGATCTTATAAAGGGCTTTGGCAGTCATGTTCTCTGTATAATTTCACTGAGCTAACACAGCGCTAATGAAAGTGTCATGTTATGAAGCTTCGTGAGATTTGCCAGGGTTTAAAGTGAGCTAAGGTGGAAATGTAAAGGACTGTCAAATAGACTTCACAGACTGCCAGATATCTTGGCAGATAAAGTATTGCCATCAGCAATAAATCTGCTTCTTGTTTTTGAGATGATTTCACTGGCGCCGCCCTTTTGTTAGACCTGCAAGTCCCTAAGCCTGTCTTTGATGAGATAACCACTTAGTCCATACAGTTCTCTTTAGAGCTCTCTTTTCCACTCTCTTTTGAGCACCACCAGCACTTGAAGTGCAAAAAGTAAAAAGCGAAAAAGCAAATGATCTCTCAAAGATTTTCAGCTTTTTTATTGCCAATGAAAGTATTTTTTTTCTTAAGTTCATCAATGGTTCATGCAGGATGACAATCAATCAGGGTACATCTATCCTTAAGGCTGTCATGATTGGGGCCATGCGTGTAATACTTACCTGTGAGGTTTGATGCCAATGACTTATTTTAGGAGCATTGCTTAGACAGTGGACAGGGGGTGAAGTTAAGACAGTCTTCGTTTGTTTGTCCGTCTAGCTCAATATTGGAGAGTGACAGTGGCCTATTTGCTTTTAGGATAACAGCTGTGCGGTTTGTTGCCCAGGGAGTTTATTTAGGGTGATTGGCTAGGGACTTAACTGGGTCTGTTTCTCTCCTTCTATCCTTTCTCTCCTGTCTCTTTATCACCAAGCCTAGACTGAAACCCATTTAGGGAGTCATACAATCTAATTATAAGTAGCGAAATGATTCCTCATGCAATGAAATTGGTGTATTTCCTGGTGTACACACTCCCACTCGGAGCAGATGTGGTGGCTGAGTTCATTTGTGTGTACACGGGGTTAGACAGAAGGCAAGCCCACACTGAATCTTCAATGGATTGACGCCCCGTTGTTGTGTTGGAGCTGGTGGTGGGGCGAGGACGGAGCCCTGAGGTTAAAATAATATCTAAATCAGGAAATCCTGCGAGCTACGAGACTGAAATGAATCACTGCTGTCTGTTAGTATATTTCACACAGCGCATCTTTGAAAAGCCTGACACTCTGTATCTCTCTCTCCAGATGGTGGGCCTCTCAGATGTTTTTTTTTCACAGAGGTTCTTTTTCTCTGCCACTAGGTGCTGTGAGCACAGTGATATAATATGGTCATTAGTATGCAAACGGTGGTTCTGTACCCCCCCCCCCCCCCAACCCCACAAGACTTGGTACTTTTTTGCTTTGTAACTTTTTTGGGGGAGTTATTGAGCAAAATGGTTGGTTCAAATATGTCTTTTTCTTTGGCAGAACTTGCAATATTAAAATCAATATTGCATAATAGCAGCAATATTGCAGTTGTGAATATAGTGTTTGTGTGCTTAATAACACCCCGGGAGATTCAGAAATTCAATTGGAAGGTTTACGGTGTATGGCATAACAAAGTCATACAAAATAATAGGAATTGGGGGTGCAAAAATAGCCTTGGATGCAATTCCAACCAAATACACATATTGAAATGACTTGCTTTGCATTAAAACTCCAAAGATGGATTTTCCACTTTTACATTTGCTCCAGATTACTTGGCACAAATTCCTCTGAGCTTGTGAACTTAAAATGCATGGTACAGAAATTGATGACAGGTGCCCCCCACCCCTTCATGTCCCTTTCTACATAACCAATTATGAGATACTGTGTAAATCAATTTGCACAATCGCTTTGAGGGGGCCAGTATTCCTCTGCATAAAACCTGATTGATTTGTATAGCCTGTTCCTGGCACTTGGGCGTGATTATCAAAGGGAGGGAGATTCTCAGTCAGTCCCCCTGGATTTATTTGCACATGACATGATGCATGGACTCTGATCAGCCCCATTTAATTAAGAAATGTATCAGAGTCCCCCCCACCCCTGTTACCCTCAGCTTAACAGGGGATGACAGGTAAGGACATATAGTTGAGATGGCCCTTTCACACTAACCAACAATATGCTCTTCCCAGGGAGGCTGGTTTGCTACTTCACCCTGCTTTTTTAATATTCCAGGCAACTAAGTGTCAGAACAAGAAAAAAAGCCCTCCTTTGTGAAGAATTCTAACCAAACTAACGCTTTGCCTAATTGAAATGCACCAGTGTCCAGGCCATGGCCCTGCCTAGCTTGTCCATATATTTGCTACTGCATTGTTATGTCAGTGGTTGTTCTTGGGTCCATGAGAGTTACTAGTGGTGGAAATGGATATAGTTCCTGTGTCTGGAAACAATGTAATTGTGGCGCTCCTCTGTCTTGAGAGATGAATAGCAAAACATTAGGGGGGAAAGTAGCTGCAATGAATGTGTTGTTTGTTTGGTGGGAACTGGGCAACCATATGAGCTCCCCAAGGGTGTTTGGTACTCCCCTAAAGTGATTGGAAGCCCAGAACGGAGTGGTTGCCGGACTAGTGGCCAGAAGAGATACAGAGCTTGATGAATGCTTGAGAGGAGCATAGGCTCATCACAAAGGATTAGCGTTGCAGTAAAGATGTTTACGGTGCATATTGTTTGGTTGAACGCATACGATGATTGTGACTGAACTGGGGGAAGCAATTTAATTGAAACAGTTCAGTACAGCTGTTCAATCGAAACACAGAATGTGCCGTGCACATGCTCGACCGACACAGTTGTTTTGACATAAGTTAAGTGTTTTGTTCAAAACTTGCTTCTTTTTATGATTCGCTTGAAACTTAACTGAAACCTAATCGGTTTGACAATGATGAGTGAGAATAGCCATCCATAACATATGACTTTCCCACCAACATTGGAGGTATTGGACTGTATAGTTGGATATGTTCTTTCCTTGTTTATTGTTCCCAAATAACTTAGGGGGGTATTAAGGGTGAGCAACCTTTTCAGGAAATAGGCTTATGGTCTATAGGCTTTCACCAGATTTGGTTTTGCATCTGTGTGCTGTACAAGCAGAGGTGCGAGGGAATGAAATGCTAATAAATAGATTTTCACATTCAGTTCAATATTCACTGCTAGTGTTTGTTTGAATTCGGGAACATTTAGCTCTTCTTGTAGTGGAGGCACAGACACAATCTTCTTTGATCTATGGAATCATTTCTATCTAGCTACGTAAATGTAAGTGTATATTCCTCTTTAATTTCTAATTAAGAATCCTGGGAAGCTTCTTATCTCATTGTGCAGTATATTGTATTTAATAACAGAGAGGGCTGATTTTCTGGTAGAATATCAGTTAGAATCTAGAACAGTTGGATTATAAGTACAGTTTCTGACACATTTTACCTTTTGTTTTTTCAACTCGAGCAGCAAAAATAAGTCTGTCAATACATCGAGGTGGACAGCAATCACCTAATGACAGAGAGAACAAAGCAGTACGTGGTAGGCAGTCCTCTGCTAAGAAATACCTTTGTTGTTTGTTCTGGATGTTTCTGGAAAATAGTATTTTCTATTGTCCTTTTACGATTTTTGATTGTCCTGTTTTATGTGTTAATATATATTTACATGTATAGTTTATGAACCAACAGGTTATATAATTGCTTTAATAAAAAAATGAATCATTTAAATATACTGTTCAGTACATCTTTTGATATTATTAGAGTAAAGCAAAAGTAGCCTTACGCAACATATTGGTTGTACGAACTAACGCTATACTATAGCAGGTAATCAGTGCTGTCAATGACAGCAGCCAATGTGAAGTAGCTCTTAGGTGTCGGTCCGAGCATTGCCCACTATGACCGACTGAGTGGTCTGGTCAAGACCTGCACAAAAGGTCCTTCAGAGGGTGAGACTCTCAGAAGTGACAGGTCATTTTCTCGCCGAACAAGTGCCCTGTAGCACTGTGGAGAGCAGTTCCTCTGTGTATGTCTGGGACATCGTGTGTGATCTTGTTATGTGGCACTGAAAGGTTCTGCAGTGTGCCTTGAGGTCCTTTCAGTCTTACACTTGGCAATCTAGCACTGCTCTTGAATGGCTCCATCTGAGGAAATCTTTCCAACACTTTATTTTATGTGTTTGGGGGAGTGGCAGTGTTGGAAGTGATTCAAATCAAAACAATATAAATGGTTTGTACTTTTTTACTTCATGTTACACATAATAAAGCTGTCCCTTTCGAAGAATTATCGCAAAGGACGCTGTCCTCATATTTTGGGTATCTCTGATATGGTTTTGAGCTTAATTAATCCCAAATCTGAAGTGAGTGGGATTTAAATCCTTCCTTTAAATCTGAACAGCTAGCTCGAGGGTAGGATCATTCTGGGGATTGCTGCTAAGTGTCTCCTCCACCTACACGTTCTCATGATTTAATGCATCACTTTGTCTTTCAGGCCAAACCATACCTGCGCTAACTATTACAGGTGAAGAAACACAAACTCTGTGAAATGTAATGTATGAGTACGAGCTCTAAAAGTGACACCTCACAAGTGAATATAAACGCTCGTTGAAATGCTCGAGTGGAGGTGGGGCTTAAAATACTGTAAAACGTTATTACTGCAAATGCCAGAGCTCTTTGTAGGAATTTTTCAAAGTTATGTCCAGCCATCATCCAGAATAAATCAGGCGTGGCTCCTTTCAAGTGCATGAGAGCCAATTGGCTGTTTGTTTGCCAGCCAAAGTCACAGGTAGCAGTCAGTCTGTCAGGCTGTCGATATTCAATTAGTTTACCCTAGGCTTCTTTGCATGGGTGCCCATGGGAGATGGTCATTCCTTATTCTAGATCGTACTCCTTTTCGCTCTCCCTTTCTCTCTCTCTTTTTTTTCTCTCCCTTTATCTCTCCCTTTCTCTCTCCCTCTCTTGCTTTTCTCTTTTGAACACACTAATTTTAACGGTGGCCTGACCGGAGTTCTTTATTGGATAAACACAGTGAGGGATTGTGAGAAAAAAAACAGGACCCGGTGGATCTTAATCTTAGTGAAGGACGGAAGTGGGCGTGGTGGTAAGGGGGGAAGGAGAGGGTAGGGCTGCTTCTCGGAAGCCCTGGTCATCAGGGGGTTTAGGTGGTGTGGGACACTACCCTCCGATCAGGACAGGTCATTGTAAAGCCATGAGTTGGAAACGAGAGATTATCTTGTTTTGATGTACTGTAGGAGCGCAGTAGGTGGCTGCAGAGGGAGGAAGGGAGCGAGGGAGATAGAAAGTCAGAGGCAGGTTGTTCTTTTTTCTAATTACAATCTCAGCATCAGATCGACCCTGGTGGCCCCAATGTTCCATTGAAAGAGGCCGTGAATGGGGTTTCACACTCCTGCTGCAAAGACGTTATAGAAAGGTTGATGTTTTGTCTGGTGATTAAAACACATATTTCTCATGCCCCCCCCCCCCCCCAAGTCAGGCAACAGCTTAAGAGCCAACATAAGGACAAGCTAGCCTCAGTGTGTTTGTCATAGACATGGACAACTTACATGGATTCGTATACATAAATAATATGGGTTTTGTCAAATCCATTACCCATGTAACAGATTATCGCATCATGATATGTTTACAAACGAAAAAACACCTGTCCAAGTTTAAACAGAAGATATCTCAAATGCTTTAGTCAATTGTGGCTGGCCTTGGTTACGTTTTTAAACACCTAAGGCATGCCCACTTGTGTTCCCAAAGAGACTGTCACTAGTGGTGGGGTTTAGATGTATAATGCTTTTAGATGTGTAGGACCTGGCAACAAGGGTGCCCGCTCTATTAAAGATACATTACGAGGTTAGGTATGCCCCATCAAGTCATCCCTCAGCAGAGGCCAAGTCAATTATTTATTTAGAGTCCGGGCCCGCTGGACGTGTTGAGTGTGAGAAAGAAAGACTTAGAGCAGACCCAGCCAAGAGGGGCCGTCGGGCCATGTTTGAATTATTTGTCACAATGACACCGCAGTGGGGAAAAAACTGCTGATGGTGTAGGGGGTTACACACTAGCCCTCCTCCTCATGGAGATAGAGTGTGGACGCATACAAGTAAATACCCCACCTCTGCCCCCCTTCACCTTGTGTTAGCATGGAAATTAGCAGTGTGCAAACCAAGCAAGCGTCTGTCCGTGCTGGCAGGAGGTAGCAAGCGGCCTAATCCTATTACAGGACGCATAGATGAGCAGACTTTTGCCTGCAAATCTAATCTGGCCTTTAGTGGGGAGAGTAAGCACTTTTTACCCGGGACAGTCTTTAGTGCCCTTATCGCATTTCATTTCTTGTCGGCTTGTCGACAGGGCCACCTAAAAGAATCAACGTTTTTCCCCTTTTCAATTCTGTTTCGCTTATGTCGCATGCCAAGCCTGGGTGAGCCATGGAATTCTGAGGCTCTGGACCTTCCATGTGAAGGCTTTGTCTGTCTGTCAATAACATGTTGACTCACCACTGAATTGCAAAGGATTCCGCTTTAGTAAAATTTACTGATAAGACTAGTGGGCCACCTGAAGCCAAGGGCCTGAGACGTGCATTTGCGTCCCTCCACCACTGGACATGGTTGATGTCAAATGGATTAGCCGCAATGTCATTTATTTCAAATGAAAAAAAAGGGCTTTAAGTGCTGAACTGTTTCCACGGTCTGGGCATTACTGCAGCATCAAGGTGAGCTCAAGGTCCTCTGCTGCTTGGGGGCTACAGCTGTGCAGGATTGACAAGATTATTCACAAACATCCCTATTTTACTGGAATGTGTTGCCCTTATCAAAACAGTCTCCCAAAATGTTGGACAGGCTGACCTTCAGCAGCTTGTGTTTGATGTCATGTCTTTTTGTGCGTATAAATATGATAAATGGGTAACTAGGTCATCTTGCCTTGGTTGGCCTACTTGGCTTGGGAAGGCCTGTCTCGATCAGCTTTTAAATGTCTACAATCCGATATACTGTTACCATTATGTCGAGGAGATAATACAACATTTGGGCAGCATGATGGCTGTTGGCTCACTGCGTGTTGGAAAATATAATTAAGGTAGATTAGTTTGGAAAATTATGAATAAAGCCTTTTTCCATAACAATTGACTGGGTGGGAGAGAGAGAGAATAAATTTAAAGAATTGGAGGCGTTTCAATGTCTGCATATCAAATGGTAGGGTCTCACCTTGGCTTGTTAACGTTTTAATGTTAGTACATTTTAGAGGTATAAAAAGCCATTTGAAAAGGCTAATGAATGTATTTTTGTCATTTTCTCTTCTTCCCCGACTAAATGGAAATGGATTACCAGCATCTGACTGAAGGCGACTCTCCACGACAAATAGACTTACACGGGCTGCATTGCAATTAAGGGTTTACCAACCTCTACATAAATCCTCTCTTTGCTACATATACACGTATTTCTATCCACACAAACACACACACACACACACACACATATACACATATATACACACACACACACACACACACACACACACACACACATACACACAGAAACACACGCACACACACACACCTGGCTCAGCAGGTGAATCATGGTTACGGGCCTGCATATGCCCCTGATGCCTGTCAGTGAATAAAAAAATGAAAGCCTTGTGTGAAGACCACGGTGCCTCTGCGACTGCATTATGGTGATAACGTCCACTTGCCCGACGGTAACACACATCCGCCGCCCCCCCCCCCCCCCCCCACCTCACTCACTCGTTGAGACTCTTAACACATTGCTAGGTTTGCTGCAGGGAAGGTGGTGGGGGGGATGTGGTGGATCCTTCATTTTCTCAGCAATGACATTTAATTCACGAACCCGGCCATGTGTGCATGTATGTGCGTGCGCACGTATGGCTGGATGGTACGGTGTGATTAAGGTGGTATGTCAGCAGGTGCAGGGGCGCCTGATTTGGGAGGCCTCTGTGAAGGGTGGCGAGAGAGCTTAAGCCTGCCTGATGCTCTTGGCCTGACGCTGGTGTATCTGGAGGAGGGCTGGAGACCGTGACCATGGCGCACTCCCTCAGGGAAGCGATAAGAGGAGCAACGTCTGTGGCATATTCAATAGGTACACCACGCTCACAATGTCACACAGCACTCGAGGAAGGAAATGTGCAGTTGACTGCAGCAACAGTTTAAGCGGCGCTGTATTGCTCTGATATATTTTGACACGGATATAATCCTATTGTATATACCATAATAATATAAAAATAATAACAATCCTTTGTATAGGACTTTTCTTAATGTAGTTACAAATTGCTTAGAAGACAATTTTCATTGATGTAAATATACATGTAGGTATGATGAGATGAGATCCACAAATAAAAACAGTTTAAGAAAATCACAATATGAATTTAAAAACTAAATGAGACAATGAAAAGAGTTAATAAAATGACCATACTAAATCTTCTTAAAACATACTGAAATCTAGGTCTGTTCTAGGACTGCTCAAAAGCAAATGCATGCAAATGGGGGTATGCTACATACATATCTAGTATGTTGACTGCATTCAAAACAAACCTGCAGTACACTTTGCAATGAACCTGTTTTTCGTATCAAAATGTGTCAAGGCATTGCTCCCAAGTGCTTTCTCTCTCCCCAATTGTGTGTTTTGTGCTACTTTTGCTGACACACCATACAAGACCAAATTAAACATCAGAAACAAACAAAAAAAAAACTGTTGATTCCCCATAATCAAAAGGGCAACTAGTATTAAAGAATTTGTATCAAATCACACAGTGCAAAACAAACGTTTGATTGCTTTTTGTGTAAACCTGAAAGGTCAAATCAACTCTCTGCTGGATACGATTGATTCAGCTCAGGGCAGTTGTCAATATAGAATACCTACACTAAGCCCACAAGTAGCAGAGGAAAACAAACCAAAAGCTAGAATAAATTGTGAAAGATCACAGTGTTCATAGATGTTACATAAATTAGTTTGGTCGTTTAAACCTTTACAATAATTTTAAACCAGTGAATCAATAAAACCAATTTGGTCTGCTTCACCATCAATTGGAGTCGCAACTTGAGGGGGGCAATAAAGTACTTGATATGTGGCGTTTCGATAGGTTGTGTGTGTTTTTGAGTGTGTGTGTGTTTACCAAGGGTGAAAATGACATCCAGCAGACTGACGCCCTCGCTGGAGACCTCCACGCGCCAAGCTAATTCACTTTGAGTGGGCAGATGGATTGGCGCAGGCGCTAAACACTTGATAGACTGGTAAATAGCATTCCTTGTGCACTTGGCAAGCTCTCTAAATGCCTCTTCTCCCAAGGGAGAGGTGAAAAAGGTCGAATGATGACTCCATTTTAACCTTGGAGCCCAGTGAGAAGAGTCAGTCGTCTCACTAGTGTGTTTGTGTTTGTGTGTGTGTGTATATGGGTAAGTAAGTAAGTGAGTAAGAGTGTGTAATCAGCCGGCTAGCTGACTTCTATTGCAGTCGTGTGTGACCTTGTTGGACACTGTCTGTGGAAGGCCGATGTGTGACCTGCTTTAATAAAATGACTTCCTGCTATCTCATCCATTATTTAGACTCAAACTCTAGACTGACCGCTTGTGTTTTTTACTGTATGGTATGAACTAATTACAATCCAAAATGCTAATACTTCTCTAGAGGGACTTAGATACTTTGATAGTGTGACCTAATGTAGGATGTAGTGTGGTCCAAAGTCATCTCTCGGCTTTGACATCACTCTGGTCCAATAAAATAAAGAGTAATGACTTTAAGGTCAACTCCAATGTCCTAGCGGAGGTGCCATTTGTTTCTTAATGCTGGGGAAACTTTAGCCTTATTGATCTTCTGTGCCGCATGACTTTGAAAAGTAATGACTGGGTTATATATGATGAGGTTTTGCTCCCCAAAGGATATATTTTATATATATATATATATTACTACAATATTACCCCCTCCCCCTTCACACAGTCAATACACTACAACATATGTGTTAGTATACCATGGCATGAAGAGTGTTTGAAACTTGCGAGTTGTTTTTTGTCTTCTATATTCCCACACTGATATTCCTCTATGTTAAGTAGTTATTAGCAATTAGTGACACTCAATTCTTTTTCTATGATATACCCTGAGAAGTATCCCTATTAAGGTCTGAATAGGGGAGGGAGGGGGTGGTGGGGATGAGGATATAAAGAGGAGAGGAAGGCAGCATTGAGGAAAATAACTAAGGTAGATATAAAGATGAAGGCGATTACTGTGTGTGTGTGTGTGTGTGTGTGTGTGTCTCCATGCTTTTCTGCATGGTGCCTGATCTGAGTAGCCCAAAGCAACCATGGCTCAGAGCTGGGCTGCCAACCCGGGAGTGGATTTCAGCATTGCTCTTGGGCTTCCTGCTTCCCTCCCCTCCAACCATCCAAGCTACCCGTATTGACATATTTTGCGTGCTCTGTGTAGATTGGTCTATACCTATCATAGGTCTATACAATGTTTTCATTTCAACTGGAAGCTACCACAATTACGTTACAGAAGTTAATGAACATGTGGCAACTTCAGAGTAATTTGGAGTAGGAGTCAATGGATACTAGAAACATATTACTACGAAAATTAGAGTGAGTATGACTGTGGCTCTTTCTTTGTTACAATTTACAACCAGCAAATTGTATGTGTATATGTATAATATACATATATAGATGTATAATTGTATGTATGATTATGTTATAGTATATAGCATATATTAATAAAATGGTAGTAATACGCACTAATGCATCACATTACCATGTGGATGCTTAGTGTATATTTGCCTTCCCAAAATCCTTTATTGCATTTTATTTAAAATTTGACATGACGTACATTTCGACATTGGTGACTACTACATACAATACAGTAAGAGTATAATTTCACATTACCATTTATGACCAAGACAGGAGAGCATTCACACAATCTGAATCTTGAGGGCAGGTGGACGGTGCATATAACAATATATTGAATTAGGTGGGAGTTAATAGGATGCTTGTGAAGCTGTGAAGTATGTGGAAAAGTACAATGAGGCAATGATAGCACATGGTTAGCTTTATGGTTTTACTTGCACCTCAAGTGTTAATTCGACTTTGTTGTGGGATTACTCATATTTATCAGCCACACAAGCAATTTGCATAAACACCCATAATATTAAGCCCTTTGTTGTTGAGGCTCATGAAATTGCAACACAGGTCGGTTTTACACTCTGCTCTCCCCGTGTATTCTTATTAGACCTCGTCTCCCCAGAGGATTTCAATTTTCCGCTGAAAAACTTTGTTCTTTCTCGTTAATTATCTTGGGCCAATGTTTTTTCTGGGCCATAATTGGAATGCAGAAAACAATTACAAATCTAGCAGTCAGCATGATTACCTCCTGTCACTCTAGGCTGCAGCAGCCAAATTTAATATATTGCTCAATGATCACTCAGAGGATTCATAAAGGCAAAAGAGGCGGCCACTTGAAGTACATTCCCTAGTCATCACCCACCCGCTTCTCTGGCTGATAAATGCCGGTTGAGGGAGGCACTCTGTGTTTTGAAGATGTGCCATTTAGGCACCCACAGACCCTCTCTAACAGAAGCTAGTGATTAATGTCCGTTCTTTTTTCCTATTTAGCCTGCCAGTGTAACGATACAGGATTAACAAGGCCCTGTCTTCCATGTTGAGAGCTGCACGGCATGTGGCAGCACTACTTTGAATAGACTATGAGCCACCTAACTTGAGTTTACTTGGTGCACAAGAGCTACCTCAGAGCTAACCTTAGGCCACAACTGATAGACTGGCACTAGTAAATTAGTATCGTTTAGACTCAAACCAATTCACAACATGTTTTACCTTAACATGCTGAATCGCACTTCCTTATGTTGTTCAGGCATGTGGGAAAAAGTAAAAAATGTGAATACAACATACCGTATAGAAAACAATGGAAGTCAAAGCCATTGCAACTGCTTAAGACAAGTAAACAGGTATCTTTTAAGTTTACTGTATCAAAAAGACCTTCATGATTGTCTGCACAAGAATACCCATAGTAACAGTGATATTTTATATGGAGGGGTTTGTTTATTTGAAACTAACTAACTACTAACATATACAGTATATGGGCATATGCCATATTATGATGTTAGATTATATCTACAATTATGTATTAAAGCTGGTACTCCTGTGCCGTAAAAAAACATTGCATTATTTTAAATGGTTTCCATGACAATCAACATCAGAATAGTCCTGCCTGGTTACTGTATGTGGAGGATAATGTCATTCCAGAGCTCTAAGTGGCCTCCTATTGAACATGCTGGGAGGACAATGTTTCACACAAAGTGACATTTGTGTTGTTCTTTTGGATGATGTTTTGATTGGGGCTGTGTATTGTTGTTGCTGTCAGTTTTGTGTGGACACGACAGGTGTTGAATGTCATGTCATGCACAAAATTGGATTACATATGGCCAAAAGGGGTAGGTTAGATATTGATGTGACACCAGAGGAGAGAGACTCCCTGAAAAGATGAACCAATGTGATTGTTGTCCCTGGCAGACACTTTACACAGCTCAATTAATGTTTGGCAGTTTGACCTCTGAAGTTGAAACAGCAGCACTGTTGTGGAAAACCAAATGATTTGCCAATAAAGCTTTTTAAATGTATACCTGTCCAAGTGAAAAAAGCACACTCCTTATAAATAAATCATCTGAAATGTTTCCATGGCAGAAACGTTGCTGGATGTTTTTCTTTATGTGTACAGTACTAAAATATCGTAGAGGAACTGCCCATGTCTTTACTGGAGGCCTTATTCCTCCTTAATCTATTAGTCATACATGTTTTGATTCCAAATGGCCTAATGCAGACAGGTATTATATGTACTGTTTTGTCTATATATAGTATTGGTGGCTAGCCTTGTTATCTATATGGTCTGTGTCTCTGTCTCTTCTCTTTAGTATTACTATCTTGCCTTACCCCTCTCCTCTTTGTCAGGGATTACCCGGCTTTTGGGCAGATCTTGTGAGAATGGCTAATCTTCTCACTACTGCCCCTTACACTGAAGCACCAGCAAAATAAGTTTGTGTACCTCAAGCCAGAGAGCTTTCAAGAGTGCGTACTGCAAGCCTTCATTGAAAGCCTATTATTAATGGAAAGGTCATTGCAAGGTGGGTGAGATAGTTGTGGGGAGATATTGCTAGTTCTTTTCACACTATCAATGCCCTAGGAAAGTGAAGAATGAAGAAGTGAACTCAAAGGGGTATTGCTTGGAATGTCCAAAAAACTGGCTCCAAAGTAGTAAAATGCTTGAGTTCGTATTCCAGACATGTTGGTCAGGCTTTGTGTGACTGTCTCCTGGTGCTTTGGTTATTATTCACAGGAGATGACAAAGGCCCCAACCCCTTAATCTCTTCTTTTGTGTCAAATAAAGATACCAAACGTCCTCCCATTTCTTTTTCTCAACTAAGAGAAATTCTTTGAATGGAGTTATTTGATCAGTTGTCCAACAGTGTTAAGGTCAGTTGCAAGGCTACTAATTAGTACACCCAATTTCAGAGAATTATTGAAGGGAATGATGGAATTGGGCAGATCTTCAGTCTGTGGTTGGCAACAGCATAGATTTTTTTCAAAATCTTTTCTGATAATCTTGGAAAGGATGTTAGCAATGTTCTGCATGAAAAAACCCAAACCTTTAGTTTTAGAGGTTATTTAAATGTACAGCATAGATGATAGTAACATCATTTGATTTTGACTTTGAACAACAAGAAGGGTTCTGAATGTGAAAGTTGGCTCCATTTTGAATGGTATAAAATGTATAATGAAAATCTGTTCGTAAGATACATTTTTTTGAATTTTTTAATTTGAGGGGCTGCGCGGTGGCTCAGTGGGTAGCACTGTTGCCTCACAGCAAGAAGGACCTGGCCCAAGGGCCTTTCTGTGTGGAGTTTGCGTGTTCTCCCTGTGTTTGCATGGGTTTCCTCCGGGTACTCCGGTTTCCTCCCACAGTCCAAAAACATGCAGGTTAATTGGTGACTCTAAATTGTCCGTAGGTGTGAATGTGAGTGTGAGTTGTTGTCTGTCCCTAT
>JAVQIZ010226026.1:0-38272 GCA_036023535.2 Galaxias brevipinnis | reverse complement strand
TATTGTGAAAACCTTTTACATGAACTATTGAAAACCTTTCACACACACTAGGGAAATGTGCTCATATACACAGTTGAAATGCTCTCATATAGTATTGTGAAAACCTTTTACATAAACTACTGAAAACCTTTCACACATACTAGTGAAATGTGCTCATATACACAATTGAAATGCTCTCATATAGTATTGTGAAAACCTTAGCCTATACATAAACTATTGAAAAGCGTTTATAGTTACTATTGAAAAAATCTAAAAGTATTTCAATATGTTGTATGAAAGGATTTCAGCATGTTGTACAAGAGAATTTCAGTTAAAAAGGAAGGCATTTCAGTTGAACCAGAAAACGTCCAAAACGTCCAATTGCAAAGTGGTTGGGAAAGCCAACGCACTTCAAAAATACTGAAACCCAAAATATTGAAAAAGTACTGAAAAATTGATATGCATGGTAAATCTGAATAATGTCCCTAACAGCCCCTCATAGATTACCCTGGCTAGCTGTGTAGTTCAACAGTTTTCCTGTCACAGCCAATAAAAGTCTGACCACAGCAGGTCCCTGGGGGGTTCCCTGGCTCTGGTCTTTCTGGCTGCAATGTATGTAAATATTCATCCCCCATAAAGCAACTATGCAACTTTTTACACAAATGGATTATCCATATATTTCATCTGATTGCACATTGTGATGTGTATGGGAGAGTGAAAAAAAATTGCGGTTCAGATCGGTCCCCATGAAGTAGGCTATCACACTAATTTTTTTCTGCCACGACCGGGCACCATCTCCCGCGAAACTGACAAATTGCTTATGTCACAAGGAATGCAAGTGTCCCTTCTCTGTCTTTGTGCCGCAGTGGTGGAATGACCGCCACGAACACCTTCCATCGAAGCTTAAGACTCATTTCAACTACATTTCGGTTCTTAAATGTAACATGTCGCATTTGACTTGCACTTATTTGATATACGAAGTTGCCTAATTGTTTGTATAAAGAAATAGTTAAAATAGTGGTTTGCACTGGTCCTGGTTTGTAGCCTGGTGTTGCTCACTTAGTCTTATCTAGGTGATAGGCTGGATGCACTTTTCTTATTTACCTGACTTGTGTTTTTTTACCATGCTGGTTAGCTTCTTTACCTAAAGCATTGATTTCGCCTTGTTGACTCAATTGTCCGTTTTCTTTGTTTAAATGATCCATTGGGTTGATTGTTGTCCTGCGGTCTGAATTTGTTAGCTAGCTATGCCGAAATGACAAGCGCTGTAACAGTGGCGCTCTCCCTCTCACACTCTTTTCTCGTGCTCAAACAAAATGCACTCGTGCCAAGTAATGTGAAGTGGATCTGGGCCTAGAAGTACACACAGAGGACAGCGTACTTGCGTTGTTCATCAATAATAGCATACCATGGACGCCCAGGCCTACTGACGTCACTGATGTAAAGTATGTCACTAAATTAGAAGAATATGCCCATACTTTAGTTTGCTTAGGAAGGTTCCTAACTGAGTCATGGGATTCATGCGTGGCGATAAATATTAGTTGAAAATATGCCCTTTTTAATTCCAACCTAAGTAATAAAAAAGGTTAATATATTTATCCGCCTTGACCATGTTTATTTATAGGCCATGAAACAACATGGTGACAACGCACAGAAGTATCTGATGCGCTTTCTGTAGGCTATAGTTAATCTTCGGGACATTGCACTTTCTCCACGAACGACCCACAAAAACCACCGTCGCATGATTAGGCTAGGTAGCTTAGTGTAATGACAGTGTTTGAAATTCAACACTGGTAACTGATGAAAGACATCAAAATATTGAAAATGAGTAAACGCCTTAAACGTCATCCGTGGGGCAGTCAAAACAGCAGCACTTCGTGACCAATCAACATATCTTACTTCCTCCCCAAATCAAAGCAGTGTAGAAGAACCAGGCCTGGGCCTTTCTCGGCATGGGAGGCATGAGATATACTTATTTTTATTTTATTTTTATTTTTTTGCGATGAGAGTATACTAGTAATACGCAACTGAGTAGTAATGATGTGAAACGATAGCAAAGAACATGCTGTCGCTGCTATGGGAGAATAGCCTAGCTTTAGTTTCAGGTAATCTATGAGATTTGATTTTTTTTTGCTAGATTTATCTGGCTACTTGCAAATTATTGTTGTTTGAATTATTTACGTTCAATTTGCAATCCCCTTCTAGAAGTAGTTAGCAAGCAGCGAGTCTGTTAGTGTTTGTTGGCCTACAAAAAAAAAATCATCTCTGGGGCACTCAAAAGAGCAGAAGTTGACTATGATGTGAAAGATGATTGTCAGCACAAAATTAATCCAATTTCAAACTTTATAAGGACTACTTTGTCAATTTGGCATTATACATAGGCCCTATTACTAACTTGTTATTTAAAATGTACTTGTAATAGCCTATGTGACAGCTAGCAAATTGTTGGCATTGTGCAATTTCTTTCATCTTACACTTCTACAAAGTTTGCCAAAATATCATTGTAAGCTTGGTTTGTTTTTCCAGGGGGCGCGGCCTATTCGAAGCAACGTTGGCGACGTATTGCCGATAATATTGGATGATTTAAATATTAATGGTTTACTAAATGCGTTATATCACCGCTGTATGACCCTAAAACTGGGCATAACATCTAAATTGTAGACCAGCTGGGACACCCCAGAGCCAGAGCTGTATAGATATGACTCTGCCCAGAGCCGACTCTTTAAACAGAGCATGTCTCGTGATACTGTCTGAATCTCGCAAAACGTCTGCACGGATGTAGATGTGCTAAGGAAGAACTGTTGTGTAAGGGAGGACACATGCAATTCAATTGCGAGTAGTGTACCATACGGAACGTCTTGCTAGCGTAGCTCTGTGCTGTGCAAAGCGAAACCCATCAATTTAGCAAGCAAACAAAGTAAGTTGCACAAGCCACAACTAATATATGCTTTCTTAAACGTGTAAGAGCTAAATATTAAAATCCAGTTGAAACATTGTTATTGGGCAATTAAGCGAAATACCTCATATAGCCCAGGTTGGGCTTTACAGCTAACTAACCTCGGTTTAGCAAGCTAACGCGCCAAGCTGATACTTATTTTGGCAATGATAAAACAATATTATCATCACCAGAGAAGTAGATTTACTAGGAGAAAATCTATAAACTAGTTGTAATGTTAGGTGTACAATTTGATTGTGCAGTTTTCAGTAATAAGTGGCAACGCTATGCTATGTCGTGTGCTTCACCGCTATTATGTGATTATGTAGCATTCAATTGCGGCGACATTGACAAACGTTACGTTTTGAGATCCACTGGTCAATTGTCAGATTTTTATTTTTGCTTCAATAGCATGTACTCTTTAACACTGATGTCTTACAAAAAAATAAACTACACTAAAATATGTGTGTTATACAGTATTTTGTGGACTCCAGGCTCTGCAAATATATCATAGCTTTATTAACCTTGTCCTTGTACAAGTTGTTGCGTGTTTGAGCGAACTTTCAGTTCTGCATACAAGAATGTAGCATGTTCTTGTAAAGCTAATTTGCTACAGCACAACTTAATCAAATCTAAATACAGTAATTTCCTTTGTTTCAACAACCAATCGTCCTTTGTTTCAACAACCAATCGTGAAAGTAAGCTTGTTTACTTTGTGTAACCCCCCCTATCTCTTTAGCAGGTGGGGATTTCTGATAGCTGTTTTCACAAAAAGAGAAAGATTCTCCACTTCAGTAGCACGTACACTCACGAATCTTTCGAGTTGAATTCGCATGGCAAATTATTGTAAAAATATGTATGAAGTGATGAAAAGACACATCCTTCTGTAAAAGCTTTTACGTCTAACATGTCAACGAAATGAAACAATCACTTTGAACCTGGCTTGATCCAATGTTCAGATTTCTATTCTGGAAATGTATGCATATTAGTGCGTATTTCATTAGATAATGCCGATTTTGCATATTGAAACGTACTATTTCAGAAAACTTGTAATACAAAGAAGTATTGTCTTAACATAAGTTATCAACTGGGGAGGTTTCATAGTGATATCTATTAGTTAAATATTTTACCCTATTCACCTGTAGTGTCTGGCCTTAAATGCAAAATGTCAAGAAAAATATAAATTGAACGAGGAGACTAGGAACAAATAGTTGTCAACTATTTTACTTTTGTGAGCAAGCCATCAGTGAGATAATGAAATGCTTGCTGTCCAAGTAATGAAATGAATACAAATGCAATCCCAAGGAGTCAATCCTAAACTTTACTTTAGATTTCCATTACAACTGTGGTCAATCAATTAAAGCCAATCAACTAACCATACAATCGACTGCATATTTTTTTCCAGCCAGATGATGTCGTCCCTATCTGCTGCCAGCGCCGAGCCAGTTCCAGCAATTGAGGTTTCAGAAGCAAAAAAACCTCTGAAACCCTGTTGTGCGTGCCCAGAAACAAAGAAAATAAGAGATGCTTGGTAAATGTTTACTGATTTATCAAATCGATCAAGATTTTACAACTTTACTAGTTATTTTTCAAGTATTCTCTCGGTATCTCACTTATGAGAAGATCCCCTGGGCGTAACCAACCATGGAATCTCCAATGGCACCACGTCTGTCATGGATGGTCCCAGCCCCATTTATACGTAGCTGATGGACCCCTAAAGTCATTCTTGTTCTCTTCCATGTGAAGACCACATAATTGCTCCTCGTCAGCTTGATTGGATTTACTGCACCTGCTTAACTGTTCAAAAGAGAGCCGTTAAGAACTTTGTTGTCGAATGCAAGAGTAAGGTGTTGCTTTCAGATTAGGTGAACTAATCATAAGTATAGGATTTACCTCATACATAGTCTTTTTTCGGAATTGTTTTCAGATTAGGTACCACATTGTGGCGAGCTTTCCTGATAAGCTAGTTTGGGCTTAATACCTGGCAACTAGCCAATATCGTTCCCTGTTTTGCAGATGCGTTGTTCCGAGCTACCTTACCAGTTAGACAAAGTTAGCAATTGTTATGGCCTCTCCATCACAAAAGAGTACCAAAACTAACGACCTTGCATGGCAGCATGCAGGTCTAAGGTCTCGCTTTTGCTAACCCCTAAACATGCAAGCATGGCCATGTCATGTCGGAGAAGACACTTCAAGGAAGTGTGCACGTTGCTGCCTCTCCGAAAGGAGACCCCAGTCTCTCCTCCGCCCCGCCCTAAGAGATCTAGGAACGCCCAGGGTAAAACCAGCTGGGCTGATATTATGAAGGAAAGTTCCTCTGATCTTGCACTCATTTTTGAGCCTCTTGCTCCTGTTGGAGCCGATGTGGACGAGAGTGTGTCTGGGGGGGGGGGTACGGGGAACTTTACGTGGAGCTTACTACCGCTCTCCCAGAGGAGGATGAGGACGACATCATCTCCTCTGCACAACCCTCCAGGCCTGTCAGTGCACAGGGTGGCAGTCTCTCTTCTCTACCAGTAAACTCCTTCTTGGCATAGGTCTTCAAAAGGGCTGATGGCAAGCTTGGGCTTGAGTGGCCAGCCTCTAAGTTGGAAAAGGGGTTTAGTAGGACCCTGTATGAAAGAAGGAGACTGACTGCCCTCCAGCCAACCCTCCCAGACAGCTCATGCCTCTGGGGCTGGACTGCCTAGCAGAGGTCAGGCACTACTGGGAGAAACCTTTATCCCTCAGCACCACTATCAAGGGCATCTCCGGTGTGGATGTTTTTGGGAGGGAAGAGCTCGAGCTCTCATCCCCGCCGCCTGTTGAGCCTGCAATGGCCTGTCATCTCAACCTCTCCTAGCATGTAACATGTGCTGGTCCTTCCCTGCCAGGTAAGCTAGAGCGCTTCTACTTACCACAAGATTTACCAGGCGTCAGTGCAGTCAGTCACCACTGTGGTGGCGTACATCAACCGCCAGGTTGCACCATGATTCAAATACTCACCATTTAGATGCATATAAAGTTTGCGTAGAAATGGCCCTAGCACTTTGAATAGTCGTAACAACATTAGTATGCAGGCCTAATTATTCCAAAATGCTGCTTTATGTTGCGCCTATATGCAACACCAGCACTTGGGTATCCGAAGCAAACATTTTTTGATAACGCTCTATTGTTTTATCGTCTGCAAAGCCGGGATCCCTTTGGGACATTTGAGACAGTTGTAATTCTATGTTAATATTTCAGTGGTTGGTATAAAAAATTGACGTTATAGGTGGGTGTGTGGTAAGTAGGGATGTCACGAGAACCGATACCGGTACCAAGTCGATGCCAAAATTTAAAAAAAAAGTGACGGCACTCGTTTTCTACAGTACCGAAGGTACCGGCTGCAATTAAAAAATATGTCATGTAAGCGAACAAACACCAGCAAAAAGACGTAGCTTTGGTTGTTCGTTCACAGGGCGCCATCCAGCCCAAATTTCTAGCTAAATTGTCAATGTAACACATGTAATGTTTGGTGAAGTATTTGGCTCAGCCATAATGGTTTTGCCTCCCCTGCTGTAAGCTACCGCAAACTCAAATCAAATATCAGAAACTAACACCAACCTGATTGTTCTGGGGGGTCGTGACTCAAACAGTTTGAGAGTCACTGTTCTAAGGTGTGCTCACGACCTAGCCCTGCTTTTGTGCTTAATGTGATTGACCTCACAACTACTCTGGAGTTAATGGCTTTTCACCCTGCACCCTTCTCCTCTCCGAAGGAGCAAGAGCTCCATACCTTGTGTCCAGTACGTGCTTTGCGAATTTACATGGGCAGGACTAAGGTTCTTAGGAGTTGTGACCAGCTCCTTTTTCTCATGGGTTTCTTGGTCACTGACGTGACATGTCTGTCCATGACAGACGTGGTGCCATTAAAGCTTCCCATAAGTGAGATACCTCAGTCATATTATCAAAGGACTGGGGTTACGTTGCAACCGAAGTTGTATGGTAATTCTGAAACATCATCCCTCACTGAAGAGGTCATGGACAAAGTAAACTTATTTAAAAATCTCTAAATGTTTTAACAGACACAATTAACAAGTCGTATACGGGTTTTAATCATTCACTTTTCTCTCTAAGTTTGCTATGTAGTATCATTACCCAGAACTGTGCTGCAGAGCCCCTAGCATGGACTCGACAGTCCAGTGCTGTTCCAGTCTTATGCAGTGCTAAGCATACCCAGTGATAGTTGACATAATTTTTCCATCAGGAATATTGTAGCACAAAAGCTCCACAAATTGTACTGTACCTTTAAAAATAGAACTTATTCACCTCAAACGTTCTTTGTCATTCATTCTGTTCGCCCCTGAACCAATATCCTTTCATAGAATTTTGTTCCTTCATGTCAACATGCAGTGAATAACTTTTTGTTTGCTTTTCAGCATAATTGAAAAAGGAGAAGAAAGTTGTTCAGACTTCATTGAGGCACACAAGGATTGTATGAGGGCGCTAGGATTCAAGATTTAATTGCACCATATTTAGATTATCGCTTGGTAAGTAGAGAATGTGCAAGTAAAACTGAAATCTGTATAGTTTTGTCCCTGTAGTTGCACAAAGTTGTGCGTCATTGTATTGCAGTTAATTGTTTTGATTTATTTATATAGATAAATATTTTTATTTATTTTGGGTTTATTTTTGGTAAGTAATAAACAGTTTTGTTCATTATGTTAGCTGGGTTTTTTTCTGGCAGGATTGTCAAAGGGTTTGAGAATCATCCGTCTTGCACAACATATTTGTTCTCTTATTAAATAGTTCCCTTCTTTTTGTTGCAGTGTCTTGGCTGGCCGGCTTTTCTAAAAGGGGACCCTGGATATTTCTAAATGCTTTGATTTATACCTCATGCCGAAAGGGAAAATGGTGGTAGTTGAAATATTGCAGTGAAAATGTGATGTTGTAAGACTTAGAACTTGAAAAATAATGTGTGAATATCTCATTCTGCTGATTTTAATTTAAATAAATACCCTATGCAATATGAAATAGCTTTTCTTGTTTACATATTTATATTTACATCAGAGAATACCCCTTGATTTAGGTTGCAATATGCTCACAATGTACACTCACAATGTAAACACTCACAATGTAAAGCTTCCTGACTTAAAGAGGCTTCTTAATACTACTTCCTGTAACAACCTTGCTTGGCAGAGCTGTACTCTGTGGTATGCTCTTAGGATCAAAATAACTGCCCTCAGCTCCAGTCGACACTTAACATATGTGCATTCTTCCCACAGTGTGCCACTGTTCTTTTGAAATGGCATGCGCCATGAAATTTTAAAGTTTAACCTTAGACCTAGAATATTTCCTTTCAAAGGAGCTCATTGATAAGCCTAAAATAAAGCATTGAGACACATTAGTTAACTTCAGATTTCTTGTTGTACATTTGTTGTGGTGCACTCATGCATTAACGTCAGATATGTCCTAGTTGTTTAGGTGAGGATTCAGAGGTACTTGTCATGAAATCTTCCTGCAGGTTTATACTATTTAAGCGTCATGCTATGACATTTAAAGTATATGGGAATGTTGGTGCCATTTCGCTGACTTACTGCCTTGTATGGTTGTAACACTATGCAAGAGAGCCATACAATGTGACCTTTCCCACTTTTACTTGGTGGGAGGGGCACTTTTACTGTACACATATTCACTGAAGTGCACATTTGTTTCTTAACGTCCACAATTTATAAAATCAATTGATTGGTTTAAACAACTTCCTCTTCTGAAATTTTGCATCAATGGTCTGGGAGTTGACAAAATTGAGAATTGGGACATGGAGTATTCACCAGGGTGTAATTTTCCTAACATACCTTATTGTATGTTAAATGTGTGGGAGGGATGTTTTCATCCTGAAATCTGACCTGTGCTATAATTTTACGTATTTCAATATCTCTAAACATGCAGTGGTAAAGTCCCTCCCTTGAGACTGTGCAACGAATTGTAGTGGACTTGGGGGGCCATTTTTGCACAGGAGCTGTTATGTCTGGTCGAAAAAAGTTGTTTTAATTCGTCTTCATTGAAAGTATCAATCTGCTCCTTGTTATCTCTTCTAAAATTCTCTTTGAATGCACTCCAACCCACTGTCTCTCTGTTATGTTAAGTAGCTTGTCTGCTTTCTGTCTGTGGCTCTCCTTGGGTTTCAATTCCAAACATGGTCATCCTTCTATGAGTCTATCAGCTCACGCTCTCCTTCATCCCACCCCCCACCCTCTCTGTGTGTCACCAACTGCTGGATCTCCAGGGCAAACAAATGGGTGAGAGAAATAGGACAGCAAGGGACGGAAAAGCACAGGCAAGCGGCGAGGAAAGAAAGGGCGAATGGGTGGAGGAGTGCAGGAGAGACGTAATTTAAGATCAAATTCATTCCAGTCACATTTATAGTGTGACAAGTGAACAATTAAGAACTTTACTATAAGTTTTTTCTTTTTCGTTTTTTCAAGGGGAAATTTCAGCGTTGGGAACAAGTAGGAAAGATAGGTAAACAACCTTGTTTTTTTAATGTGGAGGGACATTTGCTGTTAACTTAGCTTTCTGGTGACTTTTTCAATGTTCAACTTATTGGATAAATAGATTAATTTTAATCAAAGAGTACTCAAACATGAGTGCAGACAACTTCACCTTGTTAAATACGGTGCTGTATGGCCACTCGTTATGCGAAGGCTGGACCAACAACACTGAGGGTGCCTTCTACCAGCTTGGAAACACCATGCTGGTCCTGGGATACATGGGTGGTAGTGAAACCTACGGCACCTTGTTCATCTTTGGCTTCTTGGTTCCTGCCTTTGTTTGCTTCGTCCTTTGGGGATGGCTGACCATGTGTGGATTGGATGTATTCATTTGGAATGTGCTTTTATTAGTGGCCTCCCTGCTCCAGATCTGTCATCTCATCTTCCGGTTGCACCTTGATGGTTTGCCCAGTGATGAGTTGTCCATTCTCTACAAGGCTGTCTACTTACCGCTGGGTGTGCCAGTTCAGGTGTTTCAGGAGATAGCGGCTGCCTTTGAAAGTAAGGTTAGGGAGCTAAAGGCAGGGGAGACATATGCTGTAGAGGGGAAGACACCTATTGACCAGCTCTCCTTCCTGCTGTCTGGAAGGTGGGTCAGTAATCAAGTGTGTTTCTAAGCTGTTCTTTAATCAAAAATGTTTTGCTTATCCAGTTTTAATGACTTAAATGAAAACAAAGGGATTCAAGTGACACCAAAAGTATTCCAAATTGTTGTTGCGGTGGGACTCCTTATCCTTCGAGCTGACACTATTTACAATGTACGTCTGTCACTGACTTACTGTCATGTAATGATCATGTCTCACAATAGACTACCACTGACTTCGTCACTGACACTCTAGTGTTATATATATATATGTTTATTTTTCAAATTAAAATTTCATATCATTTTGATAGATAAGAGTATACAAGTATAATCTACAGAGCTTGGGAACTAGACTTCATAGATGGTCAAACAAACGAAATTCCTGGCTAACCATTAGACTTGTTAATACACATCACATATGAAGATCTTGTGTAAACACAAAATGTATCTGTGTTCTGCCACTGTATGTTTTATAACTTGTTTCAAGCGTTTTGTTTATTTTCATTTGTATAATTAGCTGTTAATAAAGTAAATATTATATATGAATTAACATACTTTATATTTTTATTTTACTTATCTAATACACCCTTCTCACATGCTCTGTTTTCTCTCTGCGTCTCTGTTTTAGGATACATGTGTCTCTTGAGGGCCAGTTCCTTCATTATATTCACCGGCATCAGTTTCTTGACTCTCCTGAATGGGAGTCTCTCAGGCCTAGTGAGGAAGGCAACTTTCAGGTACGGCCTGGACTGGCTTGGCATAATGCTTGATATTTCCTCCTTATTTTGTCAATTAATTTAAGTGCATACTCACTCATATTGTCCCATCAGAAGCAATTAAAAAAGTGTTCATGTCTATCGTAGATATGAATAGTTTTTTCTCTTGTGGTTAGCGTAATTGAGTCCGAGTGGTGAAAAGAAGTCTACAATTTAGCCTTAAATTCTACTGCAATGAGTACAGACAGTTAAAATGAAAGTGATGGGACAGTAAGTGTTCCACCCTTAATCCTAAAGTGTCACCTTTTGAACTTTAAAAACCTTTCCTTCTTCATCACAGGTGACCCTAACGGCGGAAGAGGACTCACGCTACATTTCATGGCGTCGGCGACGCTTATACGTGTTGCTCTCCAAGGAGCGCTACATAGCCCGTCTCTTCTCCCTAATGTTAGGCCACGACATCGCAGACAAGCTTTACTCTCTTAACGACAAGCTCTTCATCAAGAGCGGGGTGCGTCTGGACATTCGCCTGCCTAGTCTGTACCATGTTCTGGCCCCTTCTCCTCCAGGCAGTGAGGGAGGCAGCGGCAGCGGCAGTGGGAGCACCAACGCCAAGGACCACGGTACCCCACGAGAGGAGGTGGTGGAGGTAAACCCAGTACCTGTCTACCAGAGGCCAGACCCATCTCCTAAGACCCAGCAGGGACCTGAGAGCACCCCTTCTACCTCAGCAATTCCCCAGCAGCCTTCACGCCAGCCACGCCAGCACTGGCCCTCAGATGCGGAGCTCCCCTCGGGTGAGGACTCCACCAGCTTGGTCCTGGAGGACTTTGCAGATATGACAGGATCATTAATGGATTATGGGAGTGAGAGGGATTATTTGAGGTAGAGAGCAGGGTGGTGGAGCTAACACACTGGGCCACTACTTAAAGCTACATGTAAGTACACCTAAGTGAAAGGAGGGAGGGAGGCTTGCGGTTCCTACACTCCCACTAACCCAGCATGGTATGGGCATTAACCCATGTTCTCGAGGACAAATGTGTGGCTGCTGGACGCCTGTGAAAAGTCTTCAAATGTTATGCGATTGCTTGGTATGTTGACATTGTACGACGACATAAACATACTACCCGGATTGTATTCTGTAGTCTGTTTTATGTTCTATAACATTGCATGCCTTTCAACCAAAAAGGTTTCTGGATTATTGTTCTGTACTGTCGAAATG
Organism: Galaxias brevipinnis; assembly: GCA_036023535.2. NCBI lineage: Eukaryota > Metazoa > Chordata > Actinopteri > Galaxiiformes > Galaxiidae > Galaxias > Galaxias brevipinnis. The sequence goes on along the minus strand of JAVQIZ010226026.1, from coordinate 26,325 downwards.
GATTTGGATCCCCAACCAAATCTTTGTGTTAGAATTGGTCTTTTCCCTTGCTTTCCTTCCAGCTTACTGCTCTGTGGCATGCAATGGATTTTCTCTCAACAGAATGAACCAGGGCATTCTAATTATGAAACATGATTTGGTAAATTAAAGAGATCATAAAATCAATCTGAGTGGCTTACTGTGGCAGCAGATGGGTTAACATTATGGAGGGGGCTGTTTGGCTGGCCAAAGAACAGCATTGGCCTCACAGCAGCTGTGTACTCGTGTCTAATGAGTATTATACCTTGGAAACTTTGTGGATATCCAAACATCCAGTGCTCCATAGTCTGTTAATCCCCAGAGTCCACCCTTCTGCCATCTGCCTCCCCCCTCTCCTTGTGGTTCCAAAACAAAAAACACCCATTTGACCAATCAGAGTGGTAGGATCACGTTACGATGGGTGGGGTTGGGGGCACTGGAATTCTAGGACAGCTGTAGGGAGCAGGGCCATGCTATCATAGTACCACAGATGCAGCTGACCTTCAAACTTCAGGCTATTACTATTGCTAGCGACTGTCGTTTGGCACAGGAATGACATGCTGAAAGACATATGTTAGGGTAACGTGAAAGAAGAACCAATGACAATTTTATCAGAAAGAACATAAGAGCAACTTAAGAGGGCAACAGTGCCCCAATTTGTTATGATTTTAGAGTTCTGTGTCTGGTTTTGAGCCTCAAGCCAGCATAATTAATTGTGTTGTGGCTGGTTGTGGATTGCAGGCAGTATAGGGGTTAAAAGATGGTTGGCTTCGGTCTAGTACTACTACTACTACTAATACTACTTCTGAGAATTTAGTCTCTGATGTGGCAGGGACTTAAGCTATAATGTGCCAACCTACTTGCATCTAATGCAGATTAAGCTTGCCGATAATTTATTTCATGCATATACTGTACACATATACAGTACAGAGGTGAAACAAACGAATGTATCCAAACTGTGTTACATATTACTACTGCATGTAAAAATCTTTTTATTTATTCAAATATAAAAACATTCTGACTTGTATTTTGGGATTTTGCAGGAGGTGATGGCACTTGTAGTCTACCACTGCGATTCAAGAGAGGCAGGGCTCCATTGGCCCCTACAGACACCCCCAAACTGTGAAAATAGTTCCACCGGCAGTGTAAGAAGATCCACTGCAGTAGGCCCACCTGCAGCAACCATAATTTCCCTTTCAACCATACAAATAACTTGGGAGAAATGGAAAATGGAACAGATTATCTGTATGTTGATGTTATAATGTAGGATTTGCTAGATAAGGTCACTGAAAGTTCAACATACAATATTTTGTGTTATATCTTTTTTTCCACATAGGATGCCATCACACTTTCAAACCTATAGTGAAGGACATTTAAGTTCCCTTCGAACAGTCATTACAACTATCCCATTTATTTTTTTTTATTAATTAACAAATACATTTGACACAATATGTCATATCAAAAGGTTTGTAGGGATATTTGTAATTACTGAAGTTTGAAAGATTCTTCAATGTCCTGTGTCAAAAATGTTTATAGCACGGTTAGCAATTAGAATTTGATTTCTACAGCACCCTGTTCTAAGTGTTTTATGGGCCCAATATTTCTGCATAAAGCTCTGGGAGAAAATGCATTAATTATATTTATGCCAAAGTTATTTTTTTGTGTCACCATTATGTCACTGACAGTTCATAGTGTAGAGATTACAGGCTTCCATTGTTTGTTTTTTTCCACAAATCAGTTTCAAATTCAGTTTGTTTCTATCATGGCTAAAGTTTGAACATTCAAAGGCATAAAGAAATTGTGACGGAACTGGCTGGGTTACTTCTTTAATTTATTGATTTGCCTCAACACAGATTTAAACTAAATACAACATGGTAATAGAAAATATACAGCAGTGCTAAGGAAAACTTGGAACAAAATCGAAATACATTTTCTGAATGTTAATTCACGTTTGACTGAGGGACTGGAACTTGCTTGGTGAGTAAAGCAGCAGCAGTTTGACTACCTTGTGCGTATTAATGTAGTGTAGGCTACACTGTATGTCTTAAATATGTATGCAGTATGAACTCGTTATGCTCTATGACTTAATCGAATACTTATTTTCATTCCCTCATTAGGTTTCCTATCCAACCAAACAATTTGAAAGTAATGATTTAACCCATTTTAAACAAAATCAACCTTATCTATATATCAGTGGTCATGAATGATAAAGGACAATTAGGTCAGTCCACATTTTGTTAAAGCAGTTCTATATCTATAGATAGGTCTAGTTCAGGTGGACATTCTGTGTTTTTGTGTTGGGGTTATTTCCATCGAGTACTTTAAAATTAGGAGAGGCATCCCTCAGTTGCACACCTGTACAAAGTCATGTGACCATGGAACTCCTCGTCGTATATGAATATTCTTAATGCATAGTGGCTCCAAATACCTGTAATACAAAAATTGTGACATGATGACCCATCTCTCTTACCATGCAGGTTTTCAGTTCAGGTACACTGTTAGTGCAAGAGTAATCTACATGTTTGTTTGCATGTATATGCAAGTCTCAAACCTTCTATAAGGAAACTCCGATATGCAGACAGAAATTAGGTGGATTTCTCCTTGTCTGTAAAACCGGGCCCCAGTGTTCTTCAGCTGGATGGAGTCAATCTCACATAATGCCACTGGATGGGCCATTACTCTCTTATACTCTGTATAATCTGTCTGACTGAAACACACACACACACACACCAGCAGCTGGCTAAATAATGAATTGTCAACATTAGTTGCAAGTCATTTCACTTAAATACCGAACGGTATTTAACGGTCTTCTCAGCTGTTACCTACAGTCTAAGTATTTGTTCCGTTCCGAGGGCCTCAGTCCTTAGTGTTACTTCCACCTCAGCACTCTTGTCAAGAGGGGACACCTTCAGCTCTAGCAGGATGTGGTGAACTGGGAGAAAGGGTAAAGGGGGGGAGGAAGCGATAAGGATGACTCGACATTCTGATACATTTTTAATGACTCTATGCCCTGATCTTCTGTTGCAAGCTTTTTATGCTATTTAAACTTTTTTTGTCTACCAGGCACCTACTCTATAGTCTTGGATGCGTGTTTAACATATTTTAAGAGGATTAGACTGAACATAATAATTATGCAGTATTTACCCAGTAAGGACATTGACAGGCAACCTTGGGAATAACATTCAGACTGTGTTAAAGGACAGTTTAAGCTGATATTATCAGGCCTGCTCACACTCACCACAGAATGGAGGCGCAGAGGTTGTAAGAAGGAATAGCTTTTGTTCTTTAGGAAGAGGAGAGGCAGTTATGCCACTGTTCTTAGACAGGCCTAGAAATGCACATGTTGAAACACACAAACGAGAGTAATGTCACGCATGGCTTCTCAAGTACATTACCAGGTTGACTATCGCTTCGTGTCACTCTATCAGGGTTGCTGTGATAAGCAGTCGCCAGACTAATTGTAGCTCAGGCCAAGCAGACCATACCAAAGACTAGACGGGCTCAGCCGTCATAACTCACGTTTTGAATGCCACTGGAACTGATATCTACCCAGTCCCAATCTCTCTTGAAGAAAGGCTTGTTTGTGTTGCCTTTGAAAAGAGTTATGTGTGAGAGTGAGAGAAAGAGAGAGAGAGAGAAAGAGAGAGAGGGAGAGGGGGTGTACCGCTATCTGGGCATTCTGGACAACCTTTTAGGTAACTACTTCTGACAGCTTCATTGACAAGGGCAGATTTCTGGACTGAATCTTATGTGATTCTGCTGTCAAATAGAGCATACTCTCAGATAAATAATAAATAACGTGCAAGCAACTTCTACATCAGGGCAATATTCCTTTGCTAAACAAGTAACAAAACTTAGAAATAAATAAAGTACAAATCATTACATCAAATGCCGTAATCTCACAGACAGGTGGCAGGTTGTTGGCTTTATGAAGTGAACGTTGAGCCGTTCCATTAAGTTATTTTCCAACCTATGGTTGGACAAATGCCATTGAAGACACCTCCACAGCCCAAACAGCGTCCTGCTAGAAAGTCTTCATAGCTGGAGCAGTTGATCCCAGTCAGTGGACAAGAGCCATTGAGTACGCTTATGTAGACATGGAGCGCCCTCATGTGGTCACATATCACGTAGCCGTACACTGGAAAATAGACGAGAACTGAAAGCAAACGAAGACTCGAGGTTGCCGAAACCTTCTTTTTCAAACATTATTTTGTTATATATTGGAGTCATAGCTATTGCAAATCAACAAGCCGGTATCTACACATTGCAATTGGCATTACCATTGTAATAAAATGAGAAATCTGTGAAAGGTCAACTACAAAACACACTCATAGCCTATAGAAGATGTTAAGAACTCACTGGACGCAAACCTGGAGCGAGCACATCCCACCTGGTCCATTCCGCCATTCAAAAAGAAGTCAATATGGCCAACAGGTATGGAAATGCCAAAATCTGATGGAAAAATAATTGAATCATAGGCAAAATTTAAATTAGGTGTTGTTGGCTATTTTGCCTTAATTCTGATATTACTGGCTGCAGATCAGGTAGATTGTTTTCTCACAGTCTGAGTCAGTGTGGATAGCCTCCACAAACAAAGCATCTGAGGGGTCCAGCCTGTCAAAAGTGTCTGCTCCTTTGAACATTGGTCCTGCAGGGTCAAGGCCTAGAGTATGTAGCAAAGATAAGTTATAGTACAGAGTAAGTAAAGGAAAATAATACGTTACTTTATTTATTAGCAGATTGCAAAGAATTACACTGGCCCTCAATGATCCTGTCTTAGCAATGCAGTTTGCTTAGCTGTCAATATTTATAGCAATGTCTGACATAGTTCTAAACTACCTTTAAATAGTTTAACCTATATTTCAACTTCTAACAAAACACAAAATATAAACCAGCAGACAATTGTGCGTATTGTGTTGCTCCGTGTGGCCAGGGAAGGGGACCGTCACTCACATGAGCCCTGTCAAAGTGTTGTTGTAGCTTCTTTTTATGATTCTTCTATTCTTTGAAAGCCTCATTCACAAACCTTGGCAGACATACCAGTCTCTTTGATTGGTTACTGAACTTAAGACCTTCATTGTCTATTCTTCTGCAGTGGCACATTATACAGATAGAAAGGGCCTTTACCGCATCAAAAGACAGAGGTCAAATCTAAAACAATCATCCTACATTTTGGACTCACCTGTTATTCTCCCCAGCTTGCCATCGAATAGGGTCCCAACAAATCCAGATACATGCGCACCAAGACTGACACCAATGAAGTGAAAAGACTCCAGTTTACATCCACGTTTCTGTTGGACAATGTCAGATACAATTTACACCCAAAAATATTCCTATCCTTTTTTTGTCTTGCTATTGTGCATATCATATCTGTTTTCAATAATACCTTTACATTATTTTCACCTGTATTGGTTTTTAAACTTAAAATATACTTGAACCATGAAAGTTGTCACCTGGAGCTGGTTGATGAGGACAGATATTTGAACAGCCACTTCCTTGTAGTTCTCCACTACTAAGTTGTATGCAAACGATGCCCCATAGACCCAGTCCACCACCACCACATTTACGTCCTCTGCTCGGAGCAGAGCATTGGTCAGTTCCTTCACCCAGGAGGGCTTACTGCCTAAGGCCCTGCAAGACAGAAGGAATGTGAGAGAAATAGAGAAAGATTGATAGAAAGAGAAAGAGAAATAGAGAACAATATGTGAGCCTATAGTGTTACCAATTATACTTACAAGTAATAACCCATAGGCATAGCATGGTTTTTTATATTATTTTCAAAATGTGTAGCCAACCAATTGCAGCATTTCTTAGTCGTTTTGAATGACCACTTTTTAACACTTAGATGGCCAGTGAGCTACATATCCATATATAGATCCGGATAGACATATCTTCACTGTTTTACTGTCCATCTTCGTTACATTGACAAATTGCTTCTCACCTAAATCCGTGGACAATGACCTTTGTGTTGAGGGTGGAGTTAAAGAGTGCGGGGGTGTTGTTGAATCCCTGCAGGGATGCCTGGCTGAAGACGCTGGCACAGTCTGTGTTCTTGCGTGTATAAAGAAGGTACTGCACCTGCAGCTTAGAGCCCTGCTGGCGGTACTCCAGCCAAGTGGTGTTGTTGAAGTCGGCACATTTTTCTTTGCCTTCGTCTTTGTCTTCCCCTGCTTGTGTACACAAGAGAAGTTGACTGTTAAAGTGATTGTAAGAAGAAGAAGATTCCTCAATTATACATTTGTATAAATGAAAGTTAATGAACAACAATTAAAGGTTTGGCCTCCTCTCCTCTTACAATACTTAGTTGTATTAGTAATAATAATCTATTTTTTTTGTAATTGAGAATTCTGTTTCAGTCTTATACATTCTATATGTTTGGCGGATACATCAACACCCTCAGGATATCTTGCACTTTTAATATAACTTTTAAAACAATACACAGTATTCTAGTAGGTTTGTTTAATTTTTAAGCAATTCTCTCCAAATATACACACTCTATATCTTAATGCACAAATTTTGTATGTGAAAATAATAGTACTTACCTACCACCACTGATGTGATGTAGAAAGCCAAAATGCAGAGAAAAGAAGCTGCTTTTAGTTTCCAGTGCGTCATTGTCTCTGAAGGATACAAAAATTAAAAGAGAGGTGGTAGTCTGCAGGTTTGTTGCTCAGCAGTTTCTCCACTTTTCCGCTTAAGCCCGGATTGGCCGTTGTAGTTCAAAGTCTTTATTTGCTGGGGAAAACCCTAGTCTTGTGAAAACCTGTAAACCCTTTTAGCTCTACTCATTTCCACAGTTGCCTGCTGGGAATCCACAAGGGATTTAAGACTATGGAAAAGAGGCGTTAATTCTCAATGCTTGGCATTGAAATTATCTGAACATCTGATTACAATATAAGGTTGGTGGGTGGGCGTAGTTCCTTTATTGCTCGCTTGAAAAACTGGCAAATTTCTGTTATTCAAGCAATTCCAATTAATTCCAACATACCACAATAAGTAAAATCCCTTTTCTTCTTAGCTGCTTGTTGAGCCCTCTTTGCAAACTCTGAAATGTTGAAAGCGAGTCATTTGCTGTGCTGAACGCTGCCTGTGCATCGATGACATCATGTGGGCTTGAATGGCTGTTTGTTTAAATGTTTTGGTCTCTCTGGACTCTGGCCTTGTTGTCCACTGGCTCCTTAGTCTGGAAATGAGGGGCGCATTCATTAACAAAGTGTCAGAACAGAGACATATACGTTCTTATCTGTATTCAGATGGATAGAGCAATTTTGAGTGTCTGTTTTGGCTCTCGTCACGGACTCCATAGTTGTTGTGCCTTGGAGGGAGTAGTGAATTAAGTGCTTCTCTGTATGATCAGTTTCACCAGTTTTTTTGTTGTTATTTTGAGGAGCAGCTTACTTACATCAGTCCTTCTAGCCACCGCTGCTATTTAACAGAACAGTTTAAACTAAATCATAATCAAATAACAATGTAAAAATTTTTTTTACGCCTCTCAATAATTAGAGATATACCTTAATTGAACAACCAATAACTGGAGAAACCTATGTCTCTTGAACGTGTACAGTATTATTTGAAAGCTATCCTTTGTAATTTCTTAAGGTGTGCTAATTCGTTGTGTTTGGACAATTGCACATATACAATAAACACTACTAGACTCAAATGTTCATATTTTAATTAATCTTTCAAATGTAATACATCAATAATTTCACGTCATATATTTGAAACTGGATTGATATTCATTGAACAAGATGTCTGTCATGTCTGGGCAAACTTTTTAACGGAAGTATTTCCAAATGCAAATTTACCTGCTTAAGACTGAACCGAAATGTGTGCACTTCTGGCAGTCTCGCCATGCTTCGGACGGTGGAATTTCGCACACAAATTTGACTAAACTTATCTAGCAATCCTTCCCATCCATCCAGAGAATCTAATTAGCCACAGATATTTTTTTTAGGTTTAACCCAAGTTGTGTCTCATGTAGAGCATGAATCGTATGTGATTCTAGCTAGATGGACAACGCTAGGAACTTTCTCGGCCAATATCGATCAGATAGGTTACTCTAAGATTGCTCGATTTGTTTTCAAGCAAATATTTGACTGATTAGGGGGGTATCAAACACGCCCGTGAAGGATTTCTCGTATGCCCCTTTGGCTTAGCCTATATATTTCTTATTGCAAAGTTAAAACAATCACTCAAACTATGTTAGTGCTGTCTCAACGTTCCTTATGCTTTTACAAAGAAAAAGTTCGTTCTCTGGGGGCAAGCCCGTGCGCGCTTCAGCCATTCCAGCAATACAGTGAACTTTATTATCCGCCTCCAGTTAAACTAAAATCCATTCCATGTTTTTTTTTCTGTCACGTCTGTCGTGGTGATACGCTTTGGGTAAGTTTACGAATCGCTATTATTTAAGCAGAAATTAGATTGTTTGCACATTTTAATCATACCTAAAAGGTCACGAATTAATTCACTATTGATCGAATATATTTTAAGGGGGGATAAATGTATCCCCGCCGGGGACGGTTATTTACATTGCAGTGCCAGGGACAGAAACACCAGAGCCAAGGAAATCCCCCCCATCCCCCCATGCTTGCCAAGTGGATAAGCTTTTACCATAAGTTGTAAACACATTACCAGTCTGGATCCAGCAACTTGTTTTGAGATGGCTTTTACATAAAAACATAATCCCTCACATAAGAAGAGGGTCAGCAGCATTTATTGCATCAGGGATTAAGAACATCTGATGTTTGTAATCAATCCAATTATAAAAACGATTTAGGCCCAAATGCCTTGTTAAAAACCCAGTAAAAAGCATACATTTAAAAGATTAATGTTTTTTTGCTTATGTATTTATTAGCTAATATACATTCAAGGGGGCATAGTAATAAAGAGTAATAGTTTAGAAGAACATTGAATGGGAAATAATCAGTTAGCCCCTATTCGCTCTCTCTCTTTTGGCAGTTTAGAAGCAAGCCAATTTGTGGTGCACTTGCGAGACTCATCCCAGTTGTATTTTGGTGTGTAGCCCATGTCCTTCTGGGCCTTGTGGTAAGAGAAGGTGAAGGGGGTATTGAGCATGGTGAGAAGCTGTCTGTTCAGAGGTGGGACAAATCTCTTAAAGGGCTTGAGTAGCATCTGCAGCATCTCCAGAAGGAAGAGTATGAGGTAAAGAATGGGGATGGGCAAGATGGGCCTTTCCTGTATGCGGAACCCCAGAGGCGACATCATAACGTAGTTAAAGTCTGAATAGCTCATTGGTGGCGTGTCATCTGCAATGTAGTAGAAATTCCCTCCAATGGCAGCTCTTTTCTGGGGGTCCCCAAGGCCTCGGGCTGCCTGGAGATGGGCGTACGCTGCGTTGCCGACGTAAACAGGGTTCACATGAGCATTTGGTACTGAGGTTCTATACAACACGTCTCTGTTACGGATCCCGTCCACCATGTGGCCCAATAGGAATCGACAACCCTCCCCATAGATGTACATTGGTCTGAGGGCACAGGTGGCCAGCCGGCCCCCGTTATGGAGTACCTCATCATGGGCTCTAAGACTAATACATTCAGCCTCCTTCTTGGTCCTGCTGTATGGGAATTTCAGAGAAACTGTATAAACGGTGTTTTCGTCCCCGTTTATTATGGGGTCTCCTTTTGGATTGGGTCCTGCCACCTCAATGCTGCTTGTGTAGATAAAGGAGGCCACATTCTCTTGAATGCATGCTTCCAGCAGAAGCTGAGTCCCTGGCAAACGTGAAAAACATTTAAAAATAATTTACATTTAGAATAAATTGTATGAATACATGGTCAATTCAGAAATCAAATCAACACCAATTAGCATTTAAATGGAACATTCTGGTAGGGCTATACTGTAACCCTTTTGAACTTGGTATCCACTTTTAACTGTTTCCACAGTTTAAAGTACATTCCTTACCTTTGATGTTGACACCATGCAGCTCGCTGTAGTCTATAGTGCCAATGACGTCAATGAGGGATGCAGTGTGGAATACGATGGACGCCCCTTGACATGATTTCCTCAGGTAGTCACTGTCCCTGATGTCCCCTTCAAACACACTCACTTTGGTCTCTCCTCTACAGTCTAACATAAGCCAAATCAATATAAGTAACAAATAATAACAAATGTACTTTTTTGCAGCTATAAATATCTTACATGGATTTAGGAATGATTGGAAATAGCGCATCAGCCAATACAACTACGGTACAAAAGATACATATATAAAGATTATCCTTGTCTGCTTGTGGGCATATTCAATCATTTATTCATCTCAACTAAACTAATAATCGAGAACTACATAGCCTCCCAAACAACATTTATTTGGTCATTTACCTTCCAAGGACTCTACAAGCTGAGGTTGGATACATTTGTCAAGCAGACGTATCTCTGTGAGTTTCTCCTCCTCTAGCAGCACCCTAACAAGTCTCTGCCCCAGGAATCCACTAGCTCCAGTAACAGCACACACACCACCGCTTAGAGACATGGTAGACCCAATGCAACGCACACCCTGCAAAAGATCTTTTACCAAATGTTGGGTGGTGTGTTGGTACTGTAAAATAAAATAAGATAAAAACTCAAATTTATGCATTCAGTTTTCTATCTTTTTCCTTAAGTTTTATTTATCCTTGGTACCGTTAGTCCGGTTTGATCTTGAGTACCGTTATCTCCCTTTTGTAGCTGTGCTGAATGTTGTTAAAGAGAAGGCTAACTGTTGCACTGGATCGGGTGTGAGGTGCGCTGGTGGTTTTATTCCCAAGTGACTTCCAAGGACAGCCCAAGGCTTTACTGTCCTCAGACAAGCCAGGAAAAACAGTCAGCAAAGACTTGAAAAGTCAAGGTTATGTTGGCCAGATAGCTTAATTATATAAATTTGTTAAAATCACGTTAAAATATTGTCTACGGTTGGTCAGTTTTGTATTTTTGGTTTGGTAAATAATTAATTTGTTTAATGCTCCTTGATAATACATTTCAAGGAGCGAGTATCACAGCCATTTATTCTACCATGGTGTAACCCTATAAAAACAACCGTGTTATTTTACTTCATTGCAATTTAGCGTTTCAAGCAAAGTAGTAGGTGAAATGGTAGGACAGTTTTTGTTTAACTTCTGTTTAAAGCCACTATAGGCAATGTTTTTATATTACCGTAATATCAATACAATATCACATTGTAATGTCTATGGGAGAATTAAAAAAACGCGGCTCAGATCAGTCCTCTTGAAGTCTCAATATTTTACACACATTTTGTCTGCCACCGTACAGGATCTCCTGCAAAACTGTGACAAATTGCTTTACGGCACAATGAAGTGTGTCACTTAATCAGGAAGAGATGCCCATACTTGGAGTATAGTCGTTAACCATGCTAGAAATATGCCGTGACTACGAACATTCTGCATGTCTGCTTTGCAACGGTTAGGGGAAATAATTACTCTAAGCAAACCTTAGGGGTCTTCAAAATCACCTACAGATAAACTACTTCTTGTAACTTTAATAAAGTAAAGCAAAATGGAGACAGAATAATAACGTGGTGTCTTTATTGGAATGGCTCAATTGCAAACTATATCTAACGTTAATTTGGATTCCCTCTCTAAATATATGTTGAATACAGTTAAAAAATATGTTTTATAGCTACCAAAAATACAACGGGAAATAACTGTTCTGATAGTCAGTTATGGATCAGTCCGTTAGTTTTGTCATCATTTGTTCATGAAGCATTATGTTTTATGCCCTTTGCTTGTTTAGAAGGTCTTTGTTGACCTTGACTCGATAAGGCTTATCCGGTGGATGACGAATGATGATGTCACTGCCAAGGCTAGTATCAACATCACTCTCCTCTTACATAACACTTGGCCTTGTTAGTGAACATAGGGATGAATTGTGATTTATATCCTGTCTTGTAAGTAACATGATAGAAATACAATTCAATTTAATACACATACTAAAAGTACATTTTTATTTCCAACAAGCAAAGTACAATAAAAGGTCTTATTGAATTTTACAGACATATTTACCATCAAATTCCCCTTTCTACTTTAGAAACCTCCTCTGAACTGACAATATAACTGCAAATGGCAGCGTCTCATAGCATGGAAAAAATAAAGCTGTATCTTCACACGGCAAAGCAATGATATTCCTGATCTACCTTTCTGTTTGAACACTACCTTACTATAACTAGTCGACCTTGCTGCGAAACACTGCAATAATGAGAAGAAAATTATATGGAGCCATTCAGTTGAGCCCCACATATAATCACTGTCATCTTAGACCATTCAGCCAGCAAGGCTCCCTGAGCAGTCATTTCTTTGCAGTGGGCAGTGGACACTCCTGTAACTGAGCATTGTCCACAGAGCCCTCGGGTAGATGCACAGTCATGGTGCAGGCCCGAATCCCACCCAGGGGCTCCAGTACATTAAACACCCTGTCCCACTCGTCACTCTCGGGGTCGTAACGCTGCACTATGTCCACCATGCAACGACTGTTCCAAGAGTATCCCCCCACCACGTATATCTGACCATTAAACACAGCCACGCCCACGTCACTCTGGCCACGAGGCATGGGAGCAACTGCTGTCCACTGGCCGGTCTCGGGGCTGTAGTACTCGCAGCCAAGCACGTCGTCATAGTCACTGCTGCCTCGGAAGTGGTTTCCGCCCATGACGTAGAGCCGATCTCCCACAGTGCACATGCAGTGAAGGCCACGTAGCTCCATCATGTCGGCCTTGCGGCTCCACACGTCACTCTCACAGTCATAACACCAGAGCTCCTTCTGGAATGTGTCCCTTGTAATACCGCCTGTGTAAGGTTTAAGAGGATTGACACGTTGGATTAAATAAATGAAACCAGAATGCCAGAATGAAACATTTACTCAGTTATATTTTACATGCACATAATTTCTAAAGTACACAGCGTTTCATGTTACATTTGATTTGAACCTAATTATTCTATAGTATGTTTGTAAAAATAAAGAGCAGTGAGTTCTAATGGCTTCATGAGTATATCACATGCATTTCTATCTTGGCATAACACAGCAGTGATCAGGTGCATTCTCACCATAGGTTTAGCTTTTACTGCGATAACGGCTGTTCTTGATCTGAACAGGAAGGATGTGGTCTTAAGACGCTGTGAACTAGAGAGTGGGCGCTGAGACCACAAACAACACCCAACACCCTATTCTGTTAGCCATTTCTAGAATGGAGCTTGCTCACATTTTGGCTTTTGCCGGCCAACTGACCACACGTAACACATAGCTAATTTTCAATATATCAGACTTAAAAACACCTGAAAAAAAACTAGTTTGTACATTTGCAGAGAACAAGCTGGACATTTGGAAATTCTGTACTAAGAGGATAATACTTATTTCTAAAATTATATTCTGTATATAAAAACCAATTATTTAAAATTCTTCATTCTTTATTGTGTGTGCCTGCCTGGCATGTCAGGCTTTCTGCATATGTATAACAAACAGGAATCATTTTGAAGGTTGTGAGTTAACCTCAATGACAAGTTGTGACCCGCTTAAACCAAAGTACTTGGCGTTTCCTGCCAAGCTGGCCCATATTGTAACGTGTTCCTCTATTCTCAGCGTGAGAAAGTCTTTTTAAATGTTGCTAGGGGGCCATTACAGACTGAACTTTGATTCTGAACAACTCAGTGTTAATTTCAAATCAAATCTTTGAAAATAAAACGAGGGTAGCCAAAAGACCTTAGTGTTCTTTAATGTATTGCTTCAAGATGTAAACTTTCCTAATCTTTTCGCTTTTAAAAGAACTGACAACATTTTCCTGAGGCATGTCAATATATTCATAAACGAATGGTGTCCAACTCAAGGCTTTCAGTATTTTGTGTTTGTAATTTTGAGCTCTGGTTGTGCAACCTGATATATGTGTGCGTTTCAATCTTACCTGAGACATACATCAGGTCCTTGTGAACTGTCCCACCATGTCCATAGTGGGGTTCAGGTATATGGGCCACAAACATCCACTCATTGGTTCTCAGATTGTAGCACTCCACTGAGTCTGAGATAGATGAAAAACACAAATTATAGCTTTTTTTCCCCCCCAAGTCACAGTTAGTAAAGATATTGCACAACATACTGTGTAACAGAAGTGATGCCTTACCAATCTCTCCGCTGGCATTTCTGCCCCCAACTGCATACAGACTCCCCTTCAGAGCGCTCAGGTGAAAGAATGTCCTCTTCTCGTTAAGTGAGGCCACCTGAAGCCACTTGTCGAATCGCGGGTCATAACGATACACACTGTCCACTGCCGTCTTGCCTTTGGTGTCGTAGGTGCTTTGACCTCCTACAATGTAGAGGAAACCCCCCAGCAAAGCCAAGCCGTGCTGGTAGCGCGGTACCTCCATGGGCTTCAGGGCCCTCCAGTGACCACTCTCCTCGTCGTACAGACGCAGCTCTCGACTCACAACGAGCTGCTGCCGCATCACCCCTCCAAGTGCCAGGAGGTGCGTAGCGTCAGAACGTATCCTCGTGCGTTCGGTCTGCAGGGCTGGCTGCAAGAAGGGCATCATCTGGTAGTTGCTGGCCTCCAGCAGAAGGTTGACACACGCGGTTTCTGAGCGCATCATGGGTCCCCCGTCGCTGCCGCCGGCTTCCTCCTGGGAGATCTGCATTAGCTCATTGGGACTCATGAGAGGGAATCGAATGCGGCGCATCATGTTGTAGGCAGAGGAGCGGCGGTTCGGCGGGTTGTAGTCGAGCCATGCTCGGGCGATGCGATACAGCTCCATTTCTGAGAAGCCTTTTAGGGAGTCGCTGGAGAGGGCGTAGGCCAAGCTAGCTTCAGAAAGCTGCAGGTGACGGCCGACCTGCTCCAGCTCGGAAAGGTTCTGGCAAACAAATTGCCCTATGTTGACCTGTAGGTCGTCAAGGAGCATGTCGCTGGCTATGCGCTCAATCTCCACACAGTTATCAATGGTGATCTATTAGAATTAAAGCAAAGGGTGGGGAGATGTATGGAATGACATACATGACAATTTGTTGTTTTGCTTCAGTAACTTCATAGCCAACTGAATTTAATGCTCTTATTGGTGTTTACTTAGTACAATGGACCAGGCCACTGCTTTAAAAAAAAAAAAAAAAACGGTATATGAACCCGTGTTTAAACAGTTGTGGAAATAAAATGAGTCATATGTTAGTCTCACTTCACTGCTCAGTAGGTCGTTGCAGAAGCCAAGGACAGGCAGGACTTGGAGGAAGTGAGCCGCCTCCAGAGTGTCTTGCAGGTTGGCTAGACTCAAGCTCAATTTAGATGTGTAGATGAAGTCGATGACGTTCTTCAGGCCTGTTTTGCTTATTCCATGTAGCTTGATCTCTTTCATATCCTGCTCCCTCATTCCCCCTGTAGAGCGGTACGTTAGTCAGAGGTATATCTTTTGATATACTAAACTGTATATTGTACATATATAGTGTATATGTTTTACAAATATATTGTTATTTCATTACTTCTAATCATAGCTTTTGTTTGTTTATTATTACTGCATTTAATACATTTATAGCCATGTTGTGCATATACAGACACACACACACACATACACACACACACAGACACAAGCAAGCAAGCACACAATCACACACACACACACACACACACACACACAAACACACACACACACACACACACACACGAACTAACAGTACCCAAAAATTAAATACATAAATACATTTATACATTTACTTGACATAAATCCTATGTCAAAACACTCATTCAAATCCGGATGTTTTGAAAACTGTAGGGAACATGGGTTTCTTATCTTATAGTTACAGGTTTTGAAAAGATTCAGTTGAATTGGCTGCAAGAAAAAAGGAAGTATGTAGAGCTCCTTTGTCAGATGTTGTAGTGTAAAAGTGCTTCTTCTTTTTGTGTTGTGACAAATAGGACTGCCATACTTTTGCGCAAGTATTGAGCACATTGAAAAGTGCTCTTTCAATTAATATTCTGCATTCTGTGTGTCATATGGCCTTAAGCTAAAGACTCTGAACTGTAATGAGGTCACTCACCGGTGAACATGGCCTTGAAGTAGTCACTGGCTGAGGCCATAATTACTCTGTGTACTGGGAAAGTGTCACTGCTGTCTCCAGGCACCAAGGTCACATCACACAAAGTCTCATCTCCTCGAAAAAGCTCCAAACCCTGGATTGTGACCAATTTGTAGCATGACTATTTTGTCTCGGTGTGAACGACAGGGTCTTTGCTTTTCTCAACATCCAAAATTCAAATAATTTTTAATAGATTTATGATAGGTTGCATCACACATTTTAAATTGATTATGACTGGATCAGAGACAAAACATAGGATATGCATACAGTGTGACAATTCTCTGCAACATAATTATATATAATTTGTCTCGCTAAACTGTTATGTTATGAATTTAGAAAGGGTTTGTTTAGCCGTAATGGGCTGTACCTGTAGAATAGTTGCACCGTGCTCTTTGCTACAGAAGACCCTCATTATTGGCCTTGGGGGCAGTTTTGGCTTCATGTTGACGCTGGGTGGTTTAGGGGCTTGTTCTACGTGTACTTGAACAGGAGGCTCTGGAGCTGGGGGAGAGGGTCTCTCATCTTGGAGTCTTTCTGTTTCTCTCTGTTCAGCTTCAGCTGGAGGCCTGTCAGGTTGGGCTGGAGGCCTTTCTGGTTGGGCATTACGTTTATTTCCCAGGCGAGACAATCTCCGGTGTAGCCTCCCCGGCCCACTATCATCCCCGTTGCCCCTAAAACACGGTATACCAGAGGAGTGAAAACAAGTGTGTTTTAGCAGTTTATGTCCTGATTACAAGGATGACTAGTTCCATCTGGGATCTTAATTAACTTTTGAAATGTTAGCCCATGACATTGCTTTTTGTTTTTTAAAGCTTTAAAGCCTTTTTCCTTTTTTAAGGGTGTACTTTTAAAACTATATTTGACCAGACTCTTAGCTAACGCTCTAGCTGTGTAAATTATTATTTGAAGCAGTGTTTCAATATTGATTATGATCTTTATCGTACTAGTTACTCACCCCATGGGGTTTGCTGCTGGAGGATCTGGACTGTGATCCGCCCTCAGTGAATTCCTGTAGTGAGATGGAGGTAAGGTTTCTGCATCATTTTTATTTGACTATCAAGTACGGAAGATATTAATGTTGATGTTTACCATAAACGGTGTACTATTAGGTGTAGTCATCTTGAAACTTAAAAAAAGCTGTTTTTACATATAAGGAACTGAGACTTACAACTGCATTTATCATTCACAATCAGCAGTCAGAAAAAAAAGCAGTCTGGTTACCAGGTTTTTGTAAATAAGCTTGATTAACATACTTTGCCATGACCCTAAGTGGTGCTGTTGTTTCTACATATGTTTGAACTGTTTTCTGATTGTGTTCACATTGATTTGGTGCCGTCTTATACAGTCACCATACTTTGTGCACCCGCATATACAATGTACTAGATGTGAAATAACCTACCTTGATGTAATTCTTCTCAACAAACTCACTTTACGGCCCCCCTCCAGCGTGCAGCGTTATCCCTCAACAGCACACAGCGGACTGACAGGTGCTCACAGAGCAGCAAAATGGCTCCTGCAACAGCAGCTAGATAGCACTGACTTGAAACATTGACAGTGAGTGCAACACTTACTCTACTTTAACAAAGACCTCATACACTTCCTGTGTTAGTTCTACTTCTGGGTTCTGTTCGCATTTGTTTATCTCTACATATCCTGTCACTCACCACCCCTTATTTTAACAAGTGGTAAAGATGGCAAATGTTGACAAATTTTTTAAACTACAGTAACTGTTATTTAAAGGTTAAATCCTTCTCTTTGGCTAGTAAACCTATTAATAATAAAAAAAATTGCTGTCTCATTTTAGGTGCCTGTTTGCCCTCTTATCAATTATTCTATGACAAATATTTAGGATATGCAAATCTAATTTCTATTTCATTTGATACTGAAAGTAAATAAGAACACACTAAAAGCAAGACAGTCGGCCAATTTGAAGTTTAACCTTTTATTGTGCATGTTTTGGTTGCAGGATGCTAAAATATGATCCCATTTGACCTTTTCAGACTGCAGTAAACGGACTTAGTTCAGTCAGTGTGCTGGTCCTTTTCACACCCCACCATTCCAGTGACTGTTTTGAACAAACCCTTTTGAAAAAACAGTTTTGAACAAAGTTTCTGTGAGGAAACTATAGAGTGTGAAAGCATTCTTAGATTCAGGACCAGCACTACCTAGCTAAAGCAGGAATTCAACCATATATTTAATCAACTGTGAAAGCAATCACAATCCATTCAAAATAGACAAGATCATTTAACTGTTGAACTTTTCATGATGAATCATGTATTGCTCTGATACAAAGTAAAACCATCTTCAGAAGCACTTACAAGCTCACCATGTTAACTTCTAACTTCCACTCATTAGAAACGCTCTCACTCATGGCTATGTAAATAGTCGGCCATTTGCCATTTAAAACTTTAGTAGACACCACACGACCTAAAGAATCTTGTTATGTGACACGTTGATATGAATGGTTAAAGACGTTTCTGGATAAGTTAATCTGATTACTTTTAGACTTGTTATTAATATTATCAAATTTATAATTTAAATCTTTAGTCAAACAATAATCATTATGCTTTTTGTATATTGGTTATAGTGCAGTCATCGCATTGCTGTCTTGTTCACTCTCATCGTTTCACAGTCTGGAAAACTGGATGAGATTCCTGTTGATTTCAGCTACGTTTCTGCAACCTGAAGTTTTAACACAAATATGAATATATTTCAATATACAGTACAATATTTAGTATATGGTAGGAGGTGTTTAGAGTTATAAAACAAAAGATGTGTTTCGTCTTATTTGTAGGTCAAAGGATCTATGACTCACCAGATAGTGTCATAGAAAGGCGGAACTCATCGGTTAGAATCTGCAGTACTTCTCTTACGCCATCTTCCCCCTGAAGTCCCCAAATCAAGCATCAAAATCAACAAATCAAAGATACGTATTCAAACCCCCTCCCCAAAAAAATACAGAATACTAACTAATCTTTATACATAATATGAAATATATACAAAAAAGTACGAAACCATATTACATTTCATAACTCGCCTTTCTCTCTGCCCCACCCATAAGTCTGCATTCAGCCACACAAACATCATTGTTATCATTACCTTGTAGGCAAGACCCCACACGGCTGGCCTGCCAACAAACACACACTTGGCCCCCAGTGCCAAGGCCTTTAGCACGTCACTGCCTGTGCGGATGCCTCCGTCCAGGTAGACCTCGAGCCTGCCCTGTACTGTTTCCACAATCTCTGACAGAGCATCTATCTGCGGGGAAGGGTAGCAGAGGCAGAGAAGGAGACCGTAAATAAAGCAAGCCGGTCTGTGCCAAATTAAAGTCTTGTACTGAAAGCAATGATAAAAATAACTAGAATTTTACTTTTACTTTAAACATAGTTTAACTTTAATGAATCATCAATCATCAAATCATCAATCATCAATCATCGATCATCAAAACATGTTCTTAAACATGTTACAGTAGCTTATAGTTACAGTACAAGCAGTTGAGAGGGAACTGTCTAAATTTGAAATAAACTGTTGTGTATGGTGTACATCTGTCCATAAGGCCTGTTCTTACCGTGGCGGGGCCTCCGTCAAGCTGGCGTCCGCCGTGATTGGACACGATGATGCCCTGGACGCCATGCTCCACAGCCAACTCGGCGTCCTCCTTGGTCAGGATACCCTTGATGATGATTGGCAAGCGTGTGAGTCCCTGCAGCCAGCAGACGTCCTTCCAGCTAATGGAGGGATCCAAGGTGTTGGCTGGGATGCCGTACTCTTCAGGGCCGGCAGCCTCTTGCTTTGGAAGTAATTGAACCAATTATTCTCTCTTTAAAACATTTTGATAGATGCTTGATTAAAAAATCCATCAATGCAGTAGTTTGGACAAGAGAAAACATTTGAGTGATTGCAGTTGTTTGAATGATAGCTTTGTTATTAAAAACATGTGCTTACCTGGAAGACTCCTTCAAAGTTCTTAACTTTGAGGTGGGGTGGCAGTTTGAACTGATTGCGTATGTCGTCCCTACGTTTCCCGGTGTATGGGACATCAACTGTGAGGACTAAGGCCTTGTATCCCAGTGCCTCCACACGGTGAACAATCTGCTCTGACAGCTTGCGGTCGCGATACACGTAGAGCTGGAACCAGCGGTACCCGTTGGGCGCTGCTGCCACAATCTCCTCCACTGAGCAGGTGGAGTAAGTACTCGTGATGTAACAGGTATTTATTGCCTCCGTGGCTATAGAGAGCGAGAAATCAGTAAAAAGAAAAAGGAAAGATTTTAAAACAAGGGAAAGTGTTTTTCTTTCCATCTCTCAGTGCTGGTAGCCATCGCAAGGTTATACTCTCATCTAGTGTCTGATAAACGTTGTAGACAAGAGTCTTTGTCAAATATCTTTCAGCTTTCAAAGCGTGTCGTTTAATCAGACACACTCTGTCTTTACGTGCTAGAATCTGAACGGCCCCTAGCCCACCCCTAGCTGTTGCCATCTCTCCGTCATGCCAGGCCAGACAGTGGAAGGCTGTGGGTGCAATTCCCACGGGAAAGCTGATCTCAGTGCCCAGCACTGTGGTCCTGGTGTCGCTCACTGACACATCCCGTAGAATGCGGGGCCGCAGACGGATTCTGAAAATGGTGGAAATTGATTGGTATAGATATATAGTATATACTTAGTGACAAGCTCCATGTATCAATTTATTTAATTATGTTGCATCATGCACTAACTCATACACATATTACACATACAAGAAACAGGAGGATGGTTTCCTAGTGCTCACAAAGCCTAGAACTAGATTAGTCACGAAGGCAATTCTGCTAAAATTGTGTCCCAGCTCTTTTGTAAATGTATAATCTGATCGGATTCAAGACACACGTACGCCCAGTGTGGGCTATCTAATTGTGAATAGGTTTGACAGAGTGGGCAGCATGCTGCACTTTGCCCTGTGGTTAAGCTGAATGGCTGTCAGGGACTTGGAGAAGGTACCTTTTGTAGGCAAGTAGGTTGTCATCCCTGGTGCAACACTCGTCCGCTCCAGCTGCATAATAGTCCCAAGTGGCCTTTGAGAGATGCTCCTTTGCATACTGCTCAAAGTCTGTAAGGCATACCATAGCCATGTCTTTGCGGCGCCCACACTCTCTGTGTTGGATTATAGTTGTAAATCAGCATTTCGTAGTTTGGTTTTAGCATCGATGTGGGCAATGATGGTAAAATACTGTGCCCTAAGAATGATTCCTACTATTTGCATTTCAAATGAACAAAGGGAAACATTTTGGTTGTAGAACTATACTGAAGATGTGAATCCTCTTACTATGCTTTAATTGCATATAACATTAGGAATATCAGAATTATATATATAACAACATTATATGCATGTAATGTTAACTTACTCTTACAAAGTCCAATGTTTAAGCCAAGCACAGAAAAAATCCTCAACAAGTGGTTGAAAGTTGATCTCTAGTTTGGAAAGAAGCTTTGCACTATGAACTCCCTTATATATTAACTAATGAAGCACCGCTGGACTGGAGGAACACTCAAATTCAACAGTGTGTCAAAACAATCGCGGAATGTTCTTCAAAAGCATCAGCTGATATAAGGCTGCATTTCTGTCACATTTGGTAAAATAAAGCATTTTGATAATCATAGATGCAAATTTAAATACATTTCAGGATGTTTGGCAGTAAGTAAAGTCACAAAGAACTACTGCAAGATCCATTAAAACCTACTACTATATAATAACCAGTTAAACACAGTTAAATCATGCATATGATTTCTTTGAAAGCTACATTTATATTGCTTTTATAAAAACAATATAAGAAATACTCACCGATTACAGATGCTTATGCTCATTCTCTAGTAACGGACACAATGCATGGTCATTACCTATAGGTTAGAATAAATGTTAAAAAAAAGTTTTATTTTTTATAAAACTTTGAAAGTGACACCAGTACAGCTATATACTGTACACTATCACGATATCCATACATGTCATAAAATAACAAGTTTACTTTCATTTTGATGTGCCATAAGTCTCGCGATTCCAGACCTATCTCCTCGCTTTGTTGCGCTGTGCCATTAACTTGTTGTACATAATATCATGAACACTTGAGGGCAGTATAGAATAAGACGTTAAAAACTGAATTATAAAACTTTGAACTGTTTTGTCTTTATTAATGAAACTATAATATATTCAGTGTAATTTACAATACAGTATATCCCACTATCATCCAATAAACATTGAAATATGAATTGTCCCTGACATCGTATTACTTTCCCTAACATGTATATATGAACATTAAACAATACAAAGTATAACATAACATTATAGTACACAACATAGCATAACAACACAGTATTTTGTCCTATTTTCAACATATATTAAATAACTTGTTATTTAACTATTAGTTAGTTAAGCAATACTATTTTGTAATATATACAAATTTCAGTTTGTTATTTTCGGAAGCATTTATATAAAACATTCAAGTTTTGGCACACACACAAGTATTCACACTCACACTCACACACACACACACATACACACACACACA
This sequence comes from Galaxias brevipinnis, assembly GCA_036023535.2. NCBI lineage: Eukaryota > Metazoa > Chordata > Actinopteri > Galaxiiformes > Galaxiidae > Galaxias > Galaxias brevipinnis. Next base: position 3,718 of record JAVQIZ010226026.1, on the reverse strand, counting down.
AATACATATATATATTTATATATATGCATATGCATATATATATATATATATATATATATATATATATATATAGATATATAGATAGATATATAGATAGATAGATTTCAGTAGCTTTTATTTACATTTAGTAATTACAAATGTAGCATTTTTTTAACATTACTGTTAATATTTTTTGTTTTTTTAAATGTGTATTTTGTTTTAACACAAGAAAAGGTGAATGATTGTTTAAAAAAGTTATTTTGTTATGTTAACGGTACACAAAAATGTTCACCAGTTACTTAAGCAATTTAAGAGGCCTCAGTGGGCCATATGAAAGCCCATTGTCTATGCAGTTCTAGAACAACAGCTGTGTTTGTTTGTGTTGTGCATCAAACTTTCACCAGTGAAAATAATCCATAAAAAAAGCAAAATGGTTGTGATTAACAAATCTGCTATTGTTGGCGCACATTGTGTTATTTACCTTTATTGTATTTAAGTTTGGGTAAATGTGACTAACTCACTGCATAAAAACAAAATGAGACTTGTCTTACCTTAACCTATCCTGGTTTGTTGGCCAAATCAGTACCCTCATGTGACACACGTTTACGGACAGGGCAGTTACAGCGCAGCCCTCTGCCCCACACCCTCCCATTGAGAAAAGGCTTTTTGGCCAGCCCTTTTGATACACCCACAGTGGCAAAAAGCTAACCCCCGCTGTCAGCACTCTGGGCCCCTCTGCCCTCTCTTTGTACGTGGTGGATAAAAGGCAGGCATGGAGCAGCAACATGGTTCAAATTGTACGGAGAGTGAGTGATGGTTTATGATTATGCCTTTTCCACTGGTGTATTTGTGTCCTGCCACATACCCTTTAATACTTCAAAGGTCACTTATCTTTCACTAATATACTGTACGCAGAAAACTTATCCAAATTTACTTACTGGGTGTTTGTGTGCCATGGACAAAGGGTACTGTGACTTATTATTCTCAACGAAGGCCCCTCTGGAAACGGCCACTTGTGCAAACGAGACAGACAGGTGTTTAAATTATACCAAATGATAAAATACAGATGACCCCTACCTTTGATGTCATTGTTTTGTCATGCTTGTGTCAAGTATCGTTCCCCTAAATGATGGATAGAAGGATACAGAGAGTGGGAGAGAAAACAAGAGTGAATTGAGTAAATGTAGCAGTGTCTGAACTCGGCACGAATGCAACACAATGCCTCGAGAAGTTGTTCAAGCATTTGAATACAGCAGTGGCCTAAATTACATTCTCATCTCTCTATTTCATTACAGCATTTGAAATTGAATTAATTGTAAACACAATATTGTCAGTTTTCTTTAGACTCCCTCTATCTCTCTCTCTCTCTCTCTCTCTCTCTCTCTCTCTCTCTCTATGTCTCTCTCTCTCTCTCTCCCCCTTGTTTTGTGTGTGAGTTTGTTTCTTTTTGAAGAGAGAGGCTTCGAAGGTGAAGAACAGGGCCAAGTCTCACACATTGGCGACCTTCTTCTAAGGTCCAATGGGGAGGTGACTCTGTTACCTGCTCTGAGCGAGGTGTAAATTGTGTTAATCCACAGCTGGTCCTTCTGATGCCTATCGTTGACTCCGATCTCGCTCAAGCTTGGAGACGCATTTAGGAAGGTGGGCGTTCAGCCGGGTGGAAAACCTCTTCCACATGCTGCCTCCCTCAGGGTACAGGGAGGCTAGCCCTGGACATGTGTGTTGGATTGTAAAGGTGTTATCCTGCCTGGGCGCTCTGTCTCTCCGTGTCTTATTATCAGACAAAATACAGCTGATTCCATCGACATAGATGAGGAATGGGCTGGTGTATCAGGTGTTAGACTATCACTTTCTTTCTGCTTTGAATTGAGGCTAAAAGCAGAGAATGGTAAGCTGTGAAAATGTATGATTATTGCGTACTAAACAGATCCGTCTTGAAGTAGATTTGTTAATGGTAAGGCTTAAAGTGCAGATTTCAATTAATTCTTATTTCAATTAAAACTACTGAATAATACTGAATCCTTCTGATTTGAAATGGCAGAATTGTGTGTATGAAATTTAGGCCTAAATGTGTGCTTACAGTGTTTCATATATTCACAAAGTGTTAATGAATTTAACATTGTGTGTGCTACTTCCTGGTCACTGTGTGTATATGTGAACAGTGGTCTGCAGAAAAAAATCCCCTCAGTGACAACACTCTAAAACACAACATAAATTGCATTCAGCACAGAAAGTTGTAAATTATTTTTTAATATCCTAAAATGGCCCCTGCACTCAACAGTATTTATTTATAAGTATTTTCACACTATTGTTTATTTTGTTACTTTCAAATTATTGATTTTCAAATTCAAGATACGTCTCAAAAATTACATACAAACTTGCCTACTTGACATGCCGCGTGCAGTTGTTTCACTGTCAAGGCACGACAATGAGGGGAAAAAGCAAGTGATGTCGATTGAAGAGAGCACATGAATGGCTGTAAATGTCGTGTTGTGGGTGAGTGATGAATGCACAGTGTTTGATGTCTGCGGTGACTGTTTTTATGGTGTGTTCATACACACATATATGTTTGATTGTGGGCATGTGTCACTTCTGCTGTGCCATCTTAGTTGCATGCATTCTGCCAGAGATGCCAGGGGAGCTTCAGTCTAGTCAATCAGCTTTACCGGAGACCCAAGCCTCCTCTAAAGCCCTGCCAGCATCCAAGCAGGAGGCAGTCGGCCCGCACCACTCAAGCCTCTATGTGCACTTTTATAGAAACCAGACAGAGCTGCAGGAGCTCTCTCTCTTGTCCATGTTGTGTATACCTACCATACAATAAAGCCTCCATTGTCATGGTTTATGGTTGAATAAAAGAGTCCATCTTTTAACCATCAGAAAAGACTCAAACTGCAAAAGGAACACTCACCAAACAAATTGCGAACAGCAAACACAGCGGTAACAAACAATGACCAGAAAAAGAAAATAACTCAAGGCATGACTTAAATACACAAAAAACTGAATCAACCAATAGAAAACAAGACAATGATGGGGGAAATAACAAGAAACAAGAAACAGGTGAAACAAATGCAAAGATACAATCAGACCAAAATGAGGCCAACTCTAGTCAAACTATGGCATCAATTTTTGTCCCATTGGTTATATTGGCATGTCGTGTCTAGAAGTTACAGTGTTTTTGTCGACTAGGCCACTAGGCTACTGTCTAAAAATGCATGTGGTATGGTTTATTTTGATCTTTCGATCTAGCAGCAATTTGTTAATCAACATGCCTTGTATATGCTCAACTTCTTGAGCATACGTTTTAGAAACCTGAAGGCAAATTTCCATATGTTACTGAGCTACCTTTTGATTCTTAGTTTTGAATTTGAATTCAAGAAAAACTATTTCACACATGTCAACCTGTCTCAACCTTTTTCTCTTCTTTTTTCTGGTAAGTAAACCCTTGATTTGAGCATTCGAACTGGCCTGTGGACGCAAAGCCAGAAAAAACATTACGTTGTGCCGTGTGATTTTTACTTTGCATTATGTTCTGAATGCTCTGGAATTATTCAGAGCATTCAAAATCTTTCAAAGTTTAGGTTTTTTTTTGTCTATGAAAGATGACCAGCCTAACAAGTTTCTCTAACTTTCTCCCAATCTATTCATTGCTTTCTCTCTTCATTGGCTTCTCTTTCTCGCTTGCTCTTTTCTCTTTCATTCTCTCCGTCAACCTGAGTAGACAATTTACGTGTCCTGAAGG
>JAVQIZ010226019.1:0-14274 GCA_036023535.2 Galaxias brevipinnis | reverse complement strand
GCTGACTGGGTCCTACGACTCCTGCCTGATGCAGAGAGCAACACGTGGCAACGTGAGGATCCCTCTCTCCATAGGTAAGGTTAACACAGCAGGGGGGCGGAGAAGCACTGGACTGGAGAGGCAGCGAGCTATTGTTTATGGCTGAGTGCATATATACAACGTGCATCTTCCATGAGCAACGTGCACATTTTGTTGCCCTGTGTAGGCGTGCTGCATAACGATCTGGGTGCATACTCTGCTGTGAAGTAGTACTGGTCTGCTGAGAGAGAGAGAGAGAGAGAGAGAGAGAGAGGGAGAGAGAAAGAAGGAGGGAGAACGATACAGAAAGAAAGAGGATGAGAGAAAGAAAGTGAGAAGGAGAGAGAGCGTGTGGGTTAGTGAGTCCACACTTGAAAAACACACCCTGCAGCTGCGTGGGTGTTTCAGTCTCTGTTTACGTGCGTGCCGCGGTGTGTGTCTCTGTGTATTAACGGCAGGCGGGCCATAATTCAGAACAGCTTCTCTTCATTAGAGCTTACCAGTCCATCCCACCCAAGCTCCTTACCCAGTGGGCAGCTTAACCCCCTTATCCCCCTACTGATATGGACCAGAGCCCTGTCCACCGCCTGCCGGGGAGGGAGTGCGGCTGGGATACGGCTCCTGGACACGGGGGGTTGGAGGGGGTGGGGGCTGGAGCCGCCTTGTCGTTTCGTAACCCAGAACATTGGGGGGGGGGGTCTGGTCTGCTGGTTATGTCACCCTTGGGGACCCAAGGCTGAGGTCACAGCCAACAATCCCTTCCCTGATTCCCTTTTCAGGGCCCATGCCCATGCAGGCTCTTCTATATATTTTGTTGTTCATGTAACAGTCAGTGTGGAGATTGTTTCCATTGACCGGCTACGAACTGTGGGACCGGCGGTGTGCTCGGGACACTATCAAGACACGTCCTCAACATGAAAAAAAAAATCTCCTTTGTCTACCGTTTAAAATCTTTATTTTTCAATTCCATAAGTTTGTATTGTTTAACATTATCTCTTATGAAACAGAAGGAATGGGGTCAAATAGGAGGGCTATGAAGGCCAACGCTGAGAGGGAAGCAGCTGACCAAACCAATCTGGTGGAGGATCCAGTATGGACGAAGGTGAAAGGGTGAAAGCTGAAGAAAGGAGGACGGGGGGGGGGGGGTTGAGGAGACGGGACGGGACGGGACGTGGCGAGATAGTGGGGGAGGTGTGTAAGACAGTGCGAAAAAGCAATTAGCGGGTGGTAATTGCTCACATTAGCCGAGCCAGGGGCAGCTTTGGAGGCTCCGGGACGGACAGACTGACGGAGCAGACGGACGGGCCGCCTGTCCGTACTGTAGCGAGATGGTGTGGGTTTTTAGGCCAGATAGCGGAGAGCGGTGGCTCTTTGACTGATAGCGCTGCCACTGATAAGGAGGGGCCCTATCATCAGGACTCCACTGCCCGCGCTCCCTCATTCCCTTCACACCCGGACAGACACGGGGAAGAGGAAGGAGAGAGAGGGTGAGAGAGAGCGAGAGAGAGAAAGAGAGAGAGGTGGGCAGGAGAAGAGTTGGCCGTACAGGGCGCGATGGCAGGATAGGGGAATGAGGGCGGTTTGGCGCTAGTGAAGCGATGGAGGGGGATACGGGGTGGAGGGCGGGTGAGAGAGAGTGAGAGATAACAGAGTTGAAGTTGGGGAGAAAGTTCTCCATCCCGTTAAGATCCGAGCGCTGCCGGGGCGTCCCCTGCACGTCTCGTCCTCCTTCAGGACAGACAGACTCCACACTGGCGCTATGGGTGGACCGCATGATCTCATTCGAGTTACTAATATCTGACATCCGGCCCGCGTGAAACGTCCTGGTTCCTCCATGCAGCTAAAGGCTTTTCCATCAGGTAACAAGGTTAGCATTGAGCAGGCCCCTAGGAGCGGAACGCACTCGGGATGGCCAGAGGCTTGGCCCACTATTTCAAGGAGACGCTCACTGTAGGTACTACCCGTCGCACTCCTGGGAGACTGGAGGGGCAAACGCGAGGCCAGAGTGAGACAATCGGGGATGAAACACAATGAGGAAACTCCAAAGGAACGAGCGCAGAGACTTGCAAAAAGGGCTTTTCCAAACGGTCAAATGTTTTTTAATGTCTGCTAATCCATCATGGAGGCTCAGGTCTTGGGTACTTGCGTTATTTTTCAGCGTATACAAGACAGACGATTTGACTCACGCCAAGGCTGGGGCCCTTCACAGTGGGCGAGGGGGGGGGTAGCCTGTCTCACTTTGTGTGTCTACGTGATGAAGTGTTTGTGGGCACCCGGGCCTACATACGACTGAAGGAGGATGTAATTAACCAGAATAATGGCTCTGCCCTCTCTCGACTGAGAGGGAGTGAGGAGCTGATAGCCTTCTAGGAGGACCGACCGGGCTATCGAGTCCTATTTTCTGCCCAGTCCAAGATAGCGGTGGCGGCAGGGAATTGTGATAACGCAGTCTCATAATGAGTCGCCACGCCAACTCAAGTTCACACGCCACAGGCTTCACTCCATCAAGGACAACTGGTGCTGCTCACTCATACACAACTCTCTACACAACACCCACTAACGTTTGGACATCAGACTGACATATTGGTGGGACATTATGTACATGTGTGGGGATGAATGGGGGAGTGTGTGTGTGTGTGTGTGTGTGTGTGTGTGTGTGTGTGTGTGTGTGTGTGTGTGTGTGTGTGTGTGTGTGCGCATGCCTACCTCTCAATTATGTCTGAAATGGTGCAGGCAAACATCAGCAGGCCCTCTGGAAGTTGCAAGGCCACTGTACAGGCAGAGAGAAAAACACATTAAGGTTACACACTTGCTTGGGAGTGACAGCAACAGGCTATGTCATACTACATCCTTGACAGCACGGCTATATAGCATTCCATAATGACCTCTAGCTACAGCTGGAAGGGAAGTGACTGTTGGGTCGCAATATTCTCTCTGACGTTACATTACTGTCGGCTTGTCTTACTGGCTGACGCGCTGTAGCGAGTGCAAGCGAATCGGATCAGCTCTGTCTTTGCACCTCTCCTCTCCTACCGATCCATTAGAGCCCTCCTTTCTCCACCTGTCTCTGTCGATGACAGTCAACGGCTTTGTGACTCACTCTTGCTGCCAACGTGCAGACAGACACAGACGCACGCACACACACACACACACACACACACACACACACCTGCAAGCCCCAATGGATCAAAAAACTTTGCATCTCATACAGTATTAAGGTGGTGTGGAGAAATGGATCAAATCGCTGTGAAATAGGAATCAAGCAACCACGTAAAGTAGAATTGGTGCCGCTAATAACCCAATGGGGTGCGACAGCTGGTGTTTCCGGCAGGAACTTATCAAAGTAGGATACAAGCTAAGACAAATCAATGGAAATGCAATCAGAAAAAGGCTGAATCGCCTCTATTTCGAATTAAAATAACACCTCCTCAACAGATTTTGCCACCAGTATAACATGACTTAGCAGGAAGCTATAAAATGCTAATCCTCCAGCAGAAGGTATCATGACATTTTCCCAGAATTCTAACTAGACTAGAGTACACATTTCAAAGGATTTCAAAGAAGATTATGGTTTTGCATTAAACAGAATAATGCCATTTACTAGTTGAAATGTGCACATTCAACTTCTAGTCGAAAATTCTAAAAATGTCTGCCTCAGACACTTCCCAGATATCAATGAACAAGCTGTGAAAACCAAGCTCAAACAAACAGGGAGGCCAAGGGGGAGAAGGAATCAAGGAGGAGGTTGTGCAAGAAGATAATACATGCTATCGATCTGCAAAAAGAAAAAAGCTGAGACAACCTGGTTCACTTTCAAAACTGAGAAGGAAAAAAACAAAACATAAGGCTATCAGACAGATCATTTAGTTTAAAGGACCAATATTTTGGATATTTCTTTGTTTAGAATTGTTTTATCGCTCAGATCGATTGTACCAACCACATGAAAAAGTGAAATCTGTGCCTTGTGCATTTTCTCTAGTTTACCTCTGACAACACATCTACCCTATTTTGCAAGCTGCTTTAAATCACAGTGATTTGTGACGTAGAAAATGGAAGTCTACCTAATTGACCGATCACGGACTCATAGACTCAGGACAAACTACTCCGGTCGCAGCCATGACAACAGTGGAATGTCACTATCCCTAGCCAATAACAAAACTCGGCTAATGAATGTAATGACCAATGGGCGTAAACTCATGTTCACCACTGAAAACGGCATGTGAGTTGGAGAGGAATATAGAGGAATTATTTATAATAAAAATATAATATAGATTTGTTCTTTTGTTCAAATATTTTTTAAATGTTCTCCATAGACACTAAGGAATCACAAAAAATTTATTGTTTGTACATTATGGGGCCTTTAACATATTGCATTGATAAAATAACATAATAACCAATGTAAACGTCTGATAAAATAACATAACAACCAATGTAAACAGACATTTGCATTGGTTATTAAGTTATTTCATCTGATGTTTAGAGAATTTACTGTTTTCTTGGAAATAGATCGATGTCCATCTTGGCTGAGGTTACACATTGGTCAATCAAATACTTTTGGAAAGCATGAAAGAATATCAACTCAGCTCATCTCGTTTTTCAAATAGGTTTGTCTCACAGTGTGATACTGGTCCTGTAGCCTAAGCCGTCTGTCCACTGCTTCAAATTTGGCAAAGCTTCTTTGATTTCAAAGCAACTAAATGCCACAACAGCATGAACACTGTTTGAAGAACGCATCAATGGGCTGCACAGACTGAAGTCTACTGTATTCCATATGTGCCAAGCCAAGGTCACTGTGTGCTGCAGACTTTACCACCCACACGGACGACAGGCTTGTACCTGTGGACAGGGGCGATGTTACCAGAGGAAGCCAGAGTCGACAAGCCCACCACGCACCTCACCTTTGTGTTTTTACACTAATCAAAATTCTGTCACATGCGCTTCCGAGGTTTTGTTTCTCCAATAAAGCCCAACTGACGACAGGACAAAAACAATATCCTTGCACAACAAAAGCATGATATTCAAGGTTTCAGTGGCAGGTACGCAGTAAGTAATAAAAGAAGGCAAACAAAACGGCCATGGCGGGAGAGTAAGAGGAGGCGTGCGTGATGGATGAAGAGGAGATGGAAAAGAGGACAGGAGTGATGGATAGAGAGAAGGAAGCAGAGGAAGTCTGTGTGTGGGTGTCTTCCCGAAGAAAGGTTACAGGATCACCATGCACCCATGCCAATGGACGGACAGGCCATTACCCAGGAAAGGGCAAGTTTATTAGCAGACAAAGGTTTCAGAGCTCACCACAGGCGTGGCTGACAGAAGCAAAGAGCTCACTCCATCTGCGCGGCTCGCGAAAGGTGAATGAACGGTCTCTGGGCAAACCTCCCTGTGAGCTGAGTAATCGGCCATGTCACAGGAGCACCAACACATACAATGGCGCCGAGGCATGTTGCATCACAGTCTTCTTGGCACACACAGGGCCATAATGAGGCTATCTGTATGTGTGTGTGTTGGCGTCAATTACTCACCTTCACGTACGCCTTGGGAAATATGTCATGCTGAGTATCACATTGTCAGCCAATGCTCTGTCTGTAATCTTTACATGCATTGTAATCTTTACAATATCTAGGTGTTTTGGTGATCAAAACCATACAAAGGTTTCTAGCTGGATACAGCTATTAAATAATGACCCTTGGTTGATGCATTAAAAACTGCACTGACCCAGCCTACCTGCGATCATTCATTCAAGAACATTTTATTGACAGAATAAAGATCTATAGTACATCTATATCACTACTTCAATTAAATTCAATTCAAAAGACTGGGGCATGATAATGGTTGGAGACTATATTGTATGAAAGAACTGAGTTTTAGATGGAGGACAGCAGTCATTCCTATCTGTCACAGTATGGGTAACACTGAACTCACCTCTTGTCGCATTGGCTTGTCTGACCCGCCACACTGTCTTGTGGATTTCAAAGTTGTAGTTGGCAGGCAGGGCACGAATTGCCTCCTGTAACTGTGGGTCTTGGAGGATGTCATCGGGGATTTGGTTGGCAACCCGACGTGGTCCTCGCACTAGGGTTTGATTGAAAAAAGATATCAATGCGTTTATTTTGACATCTTTGCACATTTTACCAATGTTAAATTTGTATAATTATGAGTATAAAAAAACGTCTCTTAATTGAGAAGGTAGGTCAATGAATTTGAGTGTGGACAAGCTTATTCAACCGCGTGTCTTGTTTAGTCTTGTCTTCAGGGTTGCCGTTGTAACACTTCATATGTGTTCATTATATTGTAATAACTGATATATATATATATATATATATTTATATATATTCCATGAACAGCACGGTGGCTCAGTGGGTAGCACCTCACAGCAAGAAGGTCCTGGGTTCAATCCCCACCTGGCCCAAGGGCCTATCTGTGTGGAGTTTGCGTGTTCTCCCCATGTTTGCGTAGGTTTCCTCTGGGTACTCCGGTTTCCTCCCACAGTCCAAAAACATGCAAGTTAATTGTTGACTCTAAATTCTCCGTAGGTGTGAATGTGAGTGTGAGTTATTGTCTATGTGTCGGCCCTATGATAGACTGGCGACATGTCCAGGGTGTACCCCGCCTCTCGCCCTGTGTCGGCTGGGATAAGCGGTATAGCTAATGGATGGATGGATGGATATTCCATGAAATCGCAACATTGTTACAACACTAACAACTAATATAGTGAGGCCTAGTTATTTGAAATGTTGCAGCTCGACTAGTGTTTAAGGGGAGGATAGTGCTTCCAAATTGCAGCAGAGCCGACCTGTTTCTTTGTAGATTGTGGAAATATCTGATAATTCGTCCTAGACAACTTCAAGACCAAAATGTCCACTTCCTAGATGTGTAAAACATGGATTTTTGCAAGTAGCACTTTTCTGCTGCTAATGGTCTCTTGTCACTTCCCGCCTTTTTCCATCTCCCCTTACACTTCTTCAGATTGATCCACAGGCTTTAACCACTATCACTGAAAAGCACAGAATCTTGACTGCAAATACTGAACATTTGGAGTTGCTATTACATTCCCAGGTTTTAGAGCCAAAAGGCCTGACATTTGCAGTGGGGCTTGATATTGAAAGTGTCCTCCCAAAATGGAAACAGTACTCAAACTACACTTTTGCATATAGACCACAGCTTTTCAAATATTAATTTGATTTTGCAGTAGTAAGGCATAGGCTATCTAAAGGGTCTGCATCTACAATAATTTCTACTAATTACAAAAACTTGGTCTTCTTAGCCAATCTCCTTTGCCGACTTGAACAGAAAAAAATACTATAAAAAGTGTAGGCTACATTTATGTCGGTAAATGACATACTTGGAAACATATCTTATCTCAGCCATGTAGCCTAATTATGATATCTGTGAAGTTGTATGCCTAGTCTTAATCTTCACAAGTATATGATTAGCATGGGGGCCTTTGGAATTTTACATCTCCTCGAGTCAGGGGGAAGATAAGTCTATATTCTGTTCAATCATCTAATCATCCAACACCTTCCAATGAATAATACCGACTAACCGGCTTGGTCAATTTGTACAAGCTTGTTAAACAAAAACAGGTTCCTATATTTCACATTTGTCAAACTTGAAAACATCAAAATTTCTTTCAAACATATAATGTAAAGAATTCCGCAAAATATCAGGCTGTCCAATGATTTAGCTGGCCACAATGGAAGTCACAGCCAGGGTTAGAGACTATATCAAGTTATCTCAAAAGAACAGAATGGGACTATATTATACCAGTTAGCCAACTCAGTCCATCTTCGTATGTTCATAAAGCAGGAAGAACAATGGCTAAGGAAAAATATTTGAGTAAATTGATTATATTTTATACAAAGTGACTGCTAATCTGGTTGTGTTACCTATCTCACTGGTCCAAAAACTAACAAGAAACTGTTTTAAACCATGTCGTTTTGTACAGTTGCTATTTCTTACAATGAGACAACCTAGAATCTTAAGCCAAACTTGACCATTCTCTTAATATGGCGCCAACTAAGAAGTGTAGGCTACCTCTATCAGTTGACCAACACAAGTTAACCAGCTATAGGCTAGTAACGTTTAAATCATGCATTTACTTCTGATTCTGATACACTAACCGGCCACATTATTAAATTCACCTGTTCTACTACTGGTTAAAGATAAGATATATTCAGCAGCAGCAACTCAATGTATTTAGATATGTAGACAAGATCAAGACAATGTGCTGAAGCTCAAACTAAGCATCAGAATGTGGATGTGGAACGGAAGATTTGCATCATGGATGTGCAGCCAACAAATCTGCAGGAACTGATGCCATCACGTCGATATGGGCCAAAATCTCTGAGCAATTTTCAAGCACCTTGTTGAATCTAGGCCACGACGAATAAAGGCAGTTCTTAAGGCAAAAGGTTGTCCAACCCGATACTAGCAAGGTGTAACCTACCTAACACAGTGACCACCTGACCGGTGATGTGAGTGTATAACGCAATTACACATTTGACGTTAGTATCACGATCAGTAATAATTACGGAACTGAAGGAATGTCAAAATTGGTGATAACATTTGGGTTACTATTTTAATTATCCTTCTAAACTACGCTACCATTTGATGACTTGGTAAACAATCTTCAGAAACTTAATGCCACGCTAAGAGGTTACTCACATTACTCAGTGGGCTTCAACAACACACTCGGGATTGGGATTATAACAATTTAACGTTGATTTGTAATGAATGCCAACGGTGTGTTTTGCATGTTAATGTAGCCTAGTAAACATTAGCTTTAAGGTCCAAAACAGTCATGTTGACTAGTCATACGATGTTACCGTATACTGAACTGCTAAAATAATATAAATAGTAGTTGGAACATTTATTTCAATGAAGTGATTATGTTATGTGTACGTTTATGGAATAAATGCTGTTTATATTTACCAGTGGGTTTTTTCGTAGGAACTACTTGCGTTTCACTCGCGGACTCCGCCATGTTTTCTGAGCATGTGAGTGCTAAAAAGGCATGAAAGATCGATTGCAGACTTCAGTCTAAGCAGTCAACCTCTGATTTAATCGAGCAGTATTTCACTTTTAATGATTTAGAAGGATGCATTTTGTAAGTCACATTACCCTTATTGGATAATTTTCCTTTGATTGTGTTTTCCGTCTTTCTGTCTGTCTGATTTAAATTTCATAAGTTTGAGTTTTTGTCACTCCACCTTTCTTATCATTAAGGCACTTTTTTCCTCTTTCTCTTCTGTCTAATTTAATTTCCTTAGGCTGTTTTGTTATAATCAGCAAACGAAGAAAGTGACAGCCGGAGTTGTCACAGACATAAATAACATAACAAAATACAATTGCTAAATTAAGGTCTATAGGCCTACTCAACTTCTTGTTAACCTACAAATCTATTATTTTCTATATGTTTTCAGGACTAAGACAATAATGGCAAGACCAAAATTTATAATGACCAATATATCTATTTTTGTATTCTACTTTATTTTCTCAGCCTTCACCATCTGTTATTATGTATGCTAAATATTTCCTTTGATAGGAGATTTAACTTTAGAACTAATTAGCCTTTTGCTCATATGTATAGGCCTAGATTAGTGTGCTCCTGCCATAGCAACAGTGGGACATGTACAACGAAAAGCACATGATGGCATCCTCTTTTAGCGCAGCAAAAGCGCCCAGGCCATAAGAGTTTACCTAAAGCCCTTAAAGTTAAATGGCCTCTTAATCGGACCGTTTTTTCTTGTTTATGGCTTGGCTATTGGATCTCAGAGGTTAAGCATCTATCGTAGTCAGCTAATGGTTAATCATAAATTACACATGTACTGTAAGATATTTCAATAGCCTAACGACTGTTTAAGTAAAAAATATATAACATAATGAGTAATGGTTTTATTCATAGGTTTTTGCAAAGGTGTTGACGGAACCTGCAAGACATGAAAGAGAGCAAGGAGTCAAAATAAGCCCACATCCTATTTCTCTCGGAGCGCAAGCGTGCATGTTGACAGAGCTGGATAACTCGAAGGTCTTCGTAGACCAGGACAGAGAAAAGCAATAATTTCGCAGCTGATGGATGAAAATGACATTTTAGAGATACCGAGAAATGGAAACCATCAAAGTATGTAGTAGGCTAATGAGGATTTGAATACTTCGCGTGACGCGTCTAATCCGACATCAGAGACGGAATGTGAAATAACTTCTGTTAATTAGAGATATCACGAATATGATCCCTCCAAATGCACGGCACGAGAAGGAATTTAGATAGATTCTCTCAAACATTAAATCTTTATTTTTGGAGTCTGATCTGCGTCTGGACTATATGTTCTGCTTCAACGTTTGCATTGCTGTTTGCAGTAATTTGCGGCTACGGATCATGCAAGATGGTTATCAGACGTTGAGTTCGATTTCAAGTTGATTCTTATGAGATGCGACGGGGTCTTATTCCGCCATAGATTAAATCATTACAATGATGTCTTTCCTTTGCAATACTTGCAGGCAATTTTTAATTTCCTGAAAAGGTCTGCACGGGATGACAGCACTCAAATATTTTGTGTCAGTTATTTGAAGAAGTCTGCATTTCATTTTCTGTAGGGGACGGCAAGAAAGAAGAAAGGAGGGACAGAGACTGAAAAACAAATAATATTCATAACTTCAAAAGTGAAACGAACATATTTCAGTCTGGAATACAAGAATACATGATTCTCAAAGGACAGAGGACGATATAAACTTCCATAATGTTTAAAAGAGGTAGGTTATTTAATGTTTAATAGCGAATGACATGTGTTTATTCTGCCAGTTATGTGCTTTAGATTTAGCTTGGATCCTCCTTCAAAACATTAATTGTCCTGACATGGAAGGCGGACGTTTGTGCAAAACGAATTTCGTAGCCTACAAAAGTTATAGTCTAATTGTCATTGTAAGCACTGAACAGATCGTAATTATTTATATATATTTATGAATTTCACAAGAAGCTTTTAAAATGCGCAAAGAGTGCATGAAGTATTAATTTACGAAATACTACTGATATTAGGGGCTGATGCCGCAGTGCAGTCTATTGTAACTTGCGCTCAGTGATCTGTCTCCATGTAAGCTTAAATTATTCAGTTTTTTTAAACATGGTCTGCCAACATATCGATTTAAAAACACATACCCGTTCCTGATTGCAAGTAATTGGGCTTATTATATACGCCTAATAAACAATGGATTCACATCACAAATATCATGAGCATTTGCAACATACGATTGTCATGTTGTTTTTGGATTGTGTTGTTGATGTCACGTTACGATGATGACCGTTCCAAAAAACACACACACCACCTATACACCAAAGCACATACGGACACAACACACACAATTGAATGTGCACAGTAACTAAATGGCAGTAAGCCTTTATGTTGCCCCAATAATAGGCTTGAACTGCTGAGCTGGTATAATGAAAAAATATATAAACATTGTGTTGTTGGCTGCCTTTAGCTAATTGGTTGACCATTTTCATAACTACTTAATAATTGGCTCAAATAAATAATTTAAGACATTAATTCAGATTTTTCTATATCATTAGTGAAATGATTATTATAAAAATCCTTTCTCTTTTCTTTGTTATTCACCAGATTTATTAGTGTGATCCTACTGTGATGTGACAAAAAGGAATGGGTTATCCTATCTCAGCCATAAACTGTGCTGAAGACTATGACCAAGTGGCTCCTGGAGTAATTTCTCCATAGCTCACTATTCAGTCCATAGAGACCAACCTAATGCGGCTCAGGGGCCACATGGAAGTTCCATACTGAGGGATAAATAAAACAGAGTACAAGGCTACATCCCTTTTAGTGACTCCTGTAAAACAGAACAGGGACTGCCTTATTGCCAAACCAAGGACAGGAGGCTCCTGGCCATGCCTGCACGTTACTGCATTATGTTCATGCTTTTACCGAGATCAGATTTCATATCAGCAGACATGATCAATGTTGTCGGGATAAGTTGAGTTATGTACAGGTGTTAGAGCAAGGGGCACTGCTTAATACAAATATATATATATATATACATATAGATACATATATATATTACACATTTAAGGAAATTCATGTAATACAAGCCTTTCAGCATTTCTGAAATGTAGTAAGTGGTAAGAATTTGTCCAGAATACCCATTCAAAATGCCTGAGCTCAAAATAGTCAGAGATGTGCTTTGGCAGCAGCCGTTCAAAAGTTATAGTGTGCATTTTGGGATTTGGAGCCTGAAACAGCACATTTTCCTAGGAGGCTGGCTGATGCATTTGGCCTGGCATTTGGTGGGTGACACATTTACCATTCACGCAGAGTATACCGAGAGTCCAAAGTGACACACACTGACAGCACTCTGCAGGTTGACTTCATGTCGTGATGAGCGGTGGTTAATTACCGTGTTAATGGACTGGAGAAGTGGGCTTTATAATGGGCCTTTTGGTTCACACTCTGCTTGACAGCCGGCCAATGATTGCAGCTCGCATCATGTGTTTGTTGTGCCAGTTAGAGCTGAGTTTGTCCTCGTTGTTATGCAACCAGCGGTGTACAGCTTGCTCTCGCAATGCGCAAATATGATCTGTCTAGACATGTTGTGCATTATCTATAGCGTGTAGATGGCTGTGGCTGTCCCTGGCAAGACTACTATCTATGTGTGAACATTGAGACGGAGCTTGTTATGGTGGGCCCTCGTCTCTCCATGTCAGTAGTGCCATTCGGCACTCATTAACTTATGTGTGTGTCTGTGCGAAGGCCTTTGTGTGTGGGTTGGTGTGTTTGTGTGCATTCAATAGCCCCATCTATTCTCTGAGTTGCCGTGTCTCAGCTGGTGGTTTCTGATTACTCGGCAAGAAGGACCATCTCTCTCTCTCTCTTTCCCTTTCCTCCTTCTCTCGCTCCCTCTCCTACTTACTATCTATCTGTCCTGCTCTCTGCTCACTTTGTCACTCTTTTGCTGCTCTCTCGCTGTCACTCACCCCTCTCTCTCTCTCTCTCTCTCTCTGACACACGCGCACACACACACACACACACACACACACACACACACACACACACACACACACTTTATATCAGTTCATTTCATCTGCTCTCTCTCTTTCATACCCAGTCAGCCATTAAGCATAGAGACAGTGGTGATATGTGTCAGGGCAGCTCTCCACTAGGGAAGAAGGGAGGCAAGAGGTCCACTGAATATCCCCCTGCTGTGACGTGCTTTAATTGCTAGTGTGTGCCATTCAGGCTTATGGATGGCTCTTTCCAGCCTGTCCTTGGCCTTTTTCTGCAACGTACTTGTGTACACTGGGATGCACACCCACAGCAATGAGCCCACGTCCACTGACACTTCAGCAAAATCTGACTAACAAGATGCAGTAGGCTGTTTAATTGAGCATTGTGTTCGCGTCAACCCAAATCAGCAAGCATCGCTGTGCTTCAATAACAAAAGGAATTGTCAGAAGGCATGAGAAATTAGTGTTTTGAATTGCACTCGCAGAAAGTACATGCAGCATCTGAATGGTAATTCGATGAAATGCGTACATTTTTACACTCATATATACCATCTAATATAAACCAAGGCACAGAGCCTTCTGTTTTCTGCTCAATCATCTGAAAATATGCTAAACTAATTGTTTTAGCGGTCAAATTATGTACCATCGAATAATCATGTTCAGCAAATCATTTCAAATTATGTCCAAAAGCTATAGCACGTTCTGCTTATTTGTTTTCCAATGGAGGCAGAGCAGGCCGAAGGGACTGAGAACAGGGAGGACTTGCCAATAATGAGCTCAGTGGAACACAATGACAGCAGCACAGGGAAAACACCTGTGGCCCCAGATCTTCAGCCCTGCACACCTGCTTAGGCCTCATATCTGGGCCCCGCGCCGGGGGGCCTCTGGGGCCCTCTCCAGCCCTGTGCAGCTCCGCACGGCTCACCGCAGTACCCAGGGGGTGGGCTGATCAAATGAGCATGAACGTCTCTAGCAACAAGGCCCTCCGCTGTCAGTGAGCAACAGGCGCCTCAGAGATCCTGTATTTATCAGGCAGCACGTGACGCCACGTGACGGCTGGGATGAGAACTAAAACATAGGTCTGAAGTCGAGGGGAATTTCCACCTGTCATTGTCACTGAAGGACCATCAATGGAGTGGCCTTTGAGCTGAAGTCACACAGACAGCACCCCCAGGCTGGGGGGGGGGGGGGGGGGGGGGGGGGGGGGGGGGGGGGGGGGGGGGGGGGGGGGGGGGGGGGGGGGGGGGGGG
>JAVQIZ010226011.1:0-12500 GCA_036023535.2 Galaxias brevipinnis | reverse complement strand
ATTTCCTGTGGCAAGTTCAATATGTCCCAGAATTTATGTCAAATCACATTCTTGTCATTTTATCACACACTGTTTTTGATTAAGTAGTTAATGTCACAGTGAGGGGTTGGAGCAGGATCCAAATGCAGGATAGGTAGTTAAAACTAGAAACCAGAGTCACAAAAGTATTTGCAAACAAAATACTTTGCTTCATTTAAGAACACAGAAACCATTACATACAACAAGACAATGGTGTTACAGAAAAGGCAGATACATAAAAAAAAGACACAGGTGAAATCTTTAATCCAAACGACACACTCATGATAGTTTAAATGGATGCTATTTCAAATCCACCAACAATGAAAATTTTAAAAAAACATTAGTAATGTGGAAAAAATTATGTTTAGTTTATTTCCCTGTTTATCTCTTCCCCATTACATCAATTCAACAAGAAGAAAAATGTCTGAATGGATGTGTGTTTTTGGCACCTCGTAACACAAGGTCCCAAGAGATATAAAAACGAAACACAATAGAGTGGGGAATAACCAAACGCTTTTTTAGTTTTTTTAATGTCCTTGACATTTATTGGTGTCCTTGCATTTCCCATGAAAAAAGCCTCTAACCCATTCGAATGAGCAAACTAATTTGGTTCGGTGTCAATTTTACCGCTTATTCATTGTTTGTGGATCGGGCAGGCGTGTTGCCCTTTCTGACGGTGGCTAGTGCCGTCTCCGTGACACCCCATTACCACCTAATTAGCATTTCGGATTAATTGGCCATCTTGTTAACTGTAACCTCTAAATGTTATGATAAAGCCGCAGAGCAATTAAAAAGTATGGGGGGGGGCGGGGTGATAGAAAGGGGGAAGACAGCGTTGGAGGCTGCCTATAGGCCCACGGTATGCAGACCCCTGCGATCAGACCTTTGGGGTACAGAGCTTATCTCAGCCTAAAACCTACTTGCCCGCAGTCTAGTTTGATGTAGAGGCTGTAGCAGACTGGTATATGTGTGTGAGCAGGGGGGGTTAGTGGCATCTCATCATCAGGTTCAGAGCAAATCTTTACAAGAACCAGTGGCCAAACAGCTGCTACACGAGATTCCGACCAAATAGCCAAGTGGGGAAACAATTAGATCTATTAACTCGGACAACGATCATTGATTAAGTTCCAGTTTGCTCGTAGAGTAGCTCAGTAGTTCATCAACAGGGGTCGTCATATCTAAAGGTCAGAGTAGGATAACCTAAATCAGGTCGAAGCCATAATCTAGCATAATCCAAACTAATCCTAAAAGATCATACAGTCAAACACAGTGCACATATTGCAAAGACATGATTCCCATTCTGGTAGTTTTGTTTTTTCATTTACTGCCGACCTAACTGTAATACAGTACGAATTGAATGAATGAATGCATGGTGCAAAACGCAGGTTGGGTTGGAAAACAAAAAAATCTTGAAAGATAGTAAGGCGCAACAACCATTACTCTGTGGCTGCTTAGATGTGTGTGTGTGTGTGTGGGACAGAACAAGGGAGACACAGTACAAACAAACAGTAAAGAGGAAAGTGTCTGTGAAGAGATACATAAAGCTGTTACACCCATACCAAGGGATAATTCTTCACAGGCCTTTAAAATTAAAAAGAAATCCTCCAACCCCGGAGAAAAAAGCATTCCAGCCGAGTCTGAGATAATATTCAGAGTTTATATGGAAATATGCGAAAGGGGATGATAAAAATGTGTCACAAACATTTTCCCTGGCAGCGACGCCTTCATGGTGACAACAGACGGCATGCGCTGCCGCTGACGTTGGGGGCGTCACGCTAGTAGTGCAATAACAATGGAGAGTTTAGATCTCTTGACATCCTCCTGGGCTTATTATAAATGACAGTTAAGGAACGATGGAGGTGGAGAGGAGAGAACCGTGCGGGGAGCCATGGAGACATGGTAGAAGATTGAACAAGAGAACACAGCATAGAAGAACAATGAAGAGCAGGCACTGTGTCAGCTTGATGTCACGCTATTGCTGTTTGTAAGTGTCTTGATCATGCTGACATCAGTAAGTGTTTGGAACACATTTAGATTAGTACCAAGAGCAGTTGATTTAAACTTTTAACGATTGACTTATCTGCATGTTACAGGACTAACAAGCCATCGGCACATAAAAAATAAAAAAAAAAAATACAGAAACGCTGCTGCCCCAAAACCCCAACTCTAATTAGTGCATTTAAATCTGTTACTACGGTGACGTGATCCCTGGTCGTCCCAAGGCGAGACCGTCGCCATATGCCTTCAATCTCCCCGCCTCTGGAGCTCCTCGGTGCGAAGCGTCCGGTAAGTGTGCCGCCACACCGAGGCCCTAATTGGAGATGATGGCTGACAGAAGCCTGAGGAGCCACAGCGGGGTCCCTTAATGATGCAGGCAGGCAGGCAGGCAGGCAGAGAGGCAGAGAGGCAGGCAGGCAGGCAGGCAGGCAGGCAGGCAGGCAGAGAGGCAGGCAGGCAGGCAGAGAGGCAGAGAGGCAGGCAGGCAGGCAGGCAGGCAGAGAGGCAGGCAGGTAGAGAGGCAGGCAGGGAGGCAGAGAGGCAGGCAGGCAGAGAGGGAGGGAGGCAGGTAGAGAGGCAGAGAGGCAGACAGGGAGGGAGGCAGGCAGAGAGGGAGGGAGGCAGAGAGGCAGGCAGGCAGTCAGGAAGAGAGGCAGCCAGGCAGGGAGGCAGGCAGGCAGGCAGAGAGGCAGTCAGGCAGGCAGGCAGGCAGGCAGGCAGAGAGGCAGGCAGGGAGGGAGGTAGGCAGGCAGGCAGGCAGGCAGAGAGGCAGGCAGGCAGGCAGAGAGGGAGGCAGGCAGGCAGGCAGAGAGGCAGGCAGGGAGGGAGGGAGGCAGGCAGGCAGGCAGGCAGGCAGAGAGGCAAGCAGAGAGGCAGGCAGGCAGGCAGGCAGGCTGCAGAGCTGCAGATCCTAGCCAGAAAGGAGCACACCCTACCCTCCCACTACACCTGAGATAAGCCAGCAGGACGGATGGCAGAAGCATAAGCACTGGCCCTGTGGTGGGACTAGAGGAGCTCTGCGACGCTGCCACGCTCAAAGTGTTTTGCTGGGAAGGAGGAGAGGAATGGAGGGCTGGGGGGATAGAGGAGGCGGAAAGGAAGAGGAAGAGGAGGAGGAGGAGGTGTGAAAGGGTGGATAGCTTGTGGTTCCTCTTTGACAGAAGAAAGTGGTGCGGGGAAAGCAGCTAAACTGCTGGTTAAGTCAGGCGTATCAGGGAGAAGATGGGGTTTGAAGTGATTTTGTACGGTGTTTTCCTTGGGAAATTATGGCACAAAACAAGATACAAGAAAGCCCGGTGACATTGACGATGCATTTTGCTTCGGCTTTCATCGTGCTCCCTTATTATTTCAAAAAACGCATATATTTGCCCGCAAGAAACACTTCGATTCGTATTGATTGACAGGGTTTATCGAGCTCAGGGCCACTCTTGCGAAAGCCAGTCTTTGTTCATTTTCTGCCATTCACGATCCTCTTATAGACATTCACAATACAACGGCTACACATGCTGTGTTGAGTAGAGCACACAAAACTGGCACGGGCACATGGAACTGTCGCTATGTCATCAAGAATAGAATATAGTCTTATCCCCAATAAGCCAAAAAACCCATGGAGACATGCTCTCAGTGACAGTCACAGTAAGCATGTGTCGACACACTGCACTGTGTTTTCCAGGTTGCATTTGATGCCTCTGTTTTTCATCATTGTGTTGGCTCGGTCAGGCATGGTGTTTTCCTTTCCTCTGGCTGTCCATACATCCCCTGAAGCCATGGTGTAGCCAGTATAATGACATTTATCAAATCAAAATGGCTCCTACCTTTTCATTGTTTCTATGTGCCTGCAGCAACACAGCACAACTCTGCACAAACATGCCACCACATCCACGTGTGTGTATATATATATATATATATATATATATATATATATATAGGTAATAGCTTATAAAGCCAAATAGAGTCTGATACACTAGTTTTTTTAGCAGCAAAGGTAATAACCCTATTTCCTATTTCTTGCCTGGGGAGGCACCTGATGGATGCTTTCATCCCAGCTTGAGGCTGGTGCTGCCGCCATGGCAATGGGTGGATGGGATGGCGGGGAATGGAGCACCTGTGTCACAGCGTCAACTGCCATGGCGAGATAGTGGCCAGATCCGTCATTAAATGAGTCTTCCTCCTGGCTGTGCAGGGTTGGCATCAAAGGTAAATTAACGGCTTGCGCGCGCTGGCATGTCTTCTGTCAACAGAATATGATTCATGCCGATGGGGAGATGAGGGAAGGGCCAGGTTTCCATGTGTCACTACTTCAAAACACTGCTGTGCTTTGTAATGCACTGTGGCCATCTTGATGTCGCTATGCACTTAAAAATTTAAAAATAATACACTAATGCAAAATATACAATTGTAGTGTACGTAAGTGTCTCAATCTTCTAATTATCACATCCTCATCAAAGTTGGAGGTGTATTTTTAAGGGGATAGCTGGCCTTGTCCTCTACTGTTTGTTCTTACTTAGCCCCATAAGGCTAGTAAACATACAGGCAGGCTCCAGTGTAGTGAGCAGCACACAGACCGACACCCTGGCTAACAGACAGCTGTTTTGCCCTCTGCACTCCGGAGCTTAACCTCCCCATTGTCAAAGGAAACACTCCAGAGGTTTCTGTCCGGCAAAGTCCCCGACCCTGGCTCTCTGACACGACATCAGAGCGGTTCTCCGGAGCCTGACACGAAGGGCCCCTCCGGGAACCCAAGTGACTGACAGGAAGGTCATCCAACCGGTGGTGTCTCTCCACTACCCAAAGCCCCTGACAGCCGCAGGGCCCCAACTCACTGTCCCCCTGGCCCCTCAGGTCCTGCAGCGGCAGCAGCTTGAGCAAACCCATCCGCACGCGGCATTGGTACAGTCATCCATCACGTAAGTATAAAAGATGGAGAGGTGACACTTTGAAGAGGACCTTGAGGGTGTTTCCCTTGGTAAGGTTTCCGACAGAACATGAGCATACGTAACGTCTGATGACACACAAAGAGAATGAAATCATCTGATAACTGGGACATGATTTGGTAATGTTTCTATTTCAAACTGAAAAGAGAAGAAGAAGAAGAGAATGAAGACGATGAAGAGAAGATCATGAAAGATAAGAAAGAAGAGAAGAAGGAGAGGTCACTTTGGAGAATTGTTTTGCTTTTTTTCATGGCGTTGGGAGGTGAACGCATATACTGTAAACAAAGTACAGTCGGATTCTAAATCTGCTGTATGTTCAGTGACACAGATCCACTATATGCAAAATGGATGGGTGTCTTATACATACCGTTTCACACATACTTATTTATATGTAGACACATTGTTTGAAGGGAACAGCCCCCTATGTTAAACATGAAACATATGAAGCGTATGCTTGCTAATCTGAACAGATTGTATCTACAAAGAAATATATGGCGGTATTCTTCTAAGATTAGCTTTGAATTGGCAGCTCAGGAATCCTGACTCTTAAATCTGTGGCGTGTGTTTGCATTCACATCCCTGTCATGTCAAATCCTTTTATAGCCCCTGTTTATCAAACTGAGAAATAATGTTTTTCCATTGGAATGCATATCACTTGAAAACAATCTGTGCTACGATAAACATAAAATCAAACCCCTCCTCCCTGGATATTGGTAAAACGCGAATATGAAAAACAGCAATAAATTCTAATGTCAGCACTTCATTTCTGACACAGAAGTGGAATTGATTTCCAAAAAGCGCAATGACAAAGGAATGGCTTGCATTTGTTCCTCACCAGCCAACAAATGCAATCACTGGATTGAGAAAAGGAGAAGAACAGGGGGAAAGATGGAGAGAGACAGAAAGATTAGAGAGAAAGGGGGGATTAACAAGAGGAACAGAAAGAGAAGAGTGACACTTTTGTAAACTACTGTTTAACCTAAAAACTCAAAATATCACTGGGCACATTTTGAAATGCATAACACTATAAGTGCAAGTACACTACAATATCGATCTCCTGTTATGCTGTGCAAACGTGTTTAATGTCTGTTTGCTTGCAAGCTGGAGTCCACCGTAGATAAATTGCTATGATCTAAGCTTTACGGTCAATGAAATATGAGAAAATTATGAAAATGCTACTGTACGAGTTGACCTTCACAGCAGCGAGAAAGAGGAAGCTAGCATGCATGAGAGAGAGAGAGCATTAAAGACACAGAGAGAAAGGCAGAAAGAGACAGATTAAGAAAGAAAGACATTACATTGGATAAAGGGATAAAGGAAGAGAGTAAGTGAGAGAAAGAGAGGTAAAGACAGAAAGAGAAAGGCGGAAAGAGAGAGTGATGTGTGTGTGTGAGAGAGAGAGAAGTAAAGACAGAAACGGAAAGGCAGAAGAGATAGAGAATGTGTGTGTGAGGGAGAGAGAGAGGAGAGAGACAGAGAGAGAAAGAGAGAGAGAGAGAGAGAGAGAAATGTGGGCGACTTGCCACCGCTGCTGGACAGAATCACAATGGTGTCTGATTATACCACAGGGGAATCGGTTTGTTGACTCATTTGACTTTGTTATGGTCCGGTAGTGCCTAGCTGAACAAATTAATTTAATGCAATTCTAAGACAATTTAGGCAACAGAGTCATTCAGTCTCCGCTGTGAAGGTCCAGCAGTTAATTGGGCGGGGCGATTAAATCAGATTATGGGAAGCAGGTTTGAAATCACAGGCTAAACGGTCAGCGTGACACTTATTTTCAGAAGAGTTTTGAGTGACAGTTCATGCCTGAACATGCACAGTTTGTATCGTACCCTGAACAAAATTGTAAATATATATATATATATACTGTATGTTCATATATATATATGTATATATATGTATATATATATATATATATATATATATATATAAATATATATATATATATATATATATAGGTAAAGAAATGTGTTCTCTGTGTATTATATTTGCTTTTCTGACAGCATAGGGAGGCTAAAATTGAGGGTTGGCTTTGGCGGCAGATTACTTAAACCACTGGAGATTTTGTCCATTTTCAAATCACTATTTTGATATGTAATAAATATACACCCCACTAAAGGTGCAAACAGACCCAAAAAGCTGCTACAGTGTGCTTATTTCCCATAGCATTGCTAAACCTGATGAAAAGCTAGATGGTTGCTAGTTTCCTGGTAAAGTTTGCTGCAGAGTTCCACACGATGGTATTATTTTGCATTTTATAAACTATGTCCCTCTTGATCACTTGATGGGAATCCAGTTATAGCCGTTTTGTATAATAGAACTGTTTTGATTGAACTACGCTCAAATCGGACAATTTATGCAGTAAGTTTGGGCATTTCTCTCTGCATGTAACTCTCGTCCCCAACTAATTTATCCCTGAATCATAATCACAGCAAGGTATTTACATGGGAACATGTTGACTGTTTAAAAACCTAGCCTACAGTGTGTTGGACTGAGCAGAAGGATAATGTGAACTCTATTAATTCCCTTACAGTGTGAACGGGGGTGAAACAGGGCTTGAGGGTGTATTTAAGATAGACGCAAGGCACCTGCTAGGATTCAAATTGAAAGCTGAAGCCCTGCCGGGGTGTTGAGATGTAGGCTGTTTCCACTGGGCAAGTTTGATTGACGACTTTTTCAAATTCATCCCCAACAAAACTATGTGTTAAACAAAGGTCAAGGCCAGTTGTTCGTAAAGATATGAACGTGTTAGGTTTATTGCATCATGCTGCACTTATGTATTTATACAAACAGATCCAAACAGCAATCAGATAAGGGCACTGTATTTGTTTTGTTTACATAAGTACACCATTATCTACTGCACATCGTGTACTAAACACTGCTTCTTCCTTCACCATTAATTTTGTGTTCATCATCAATAACACTAAAGATATACTGTATGTGCATATCTAAATATATTTCTTATTGACCAGGGATACATAGGCTTTACATGGTTCAGTGGAGTAGAATGTCCAGAACAAGATCTTGGAAAATCCTCAGATTTTTTTTCCACCGGTAAGGCAAATGGAAATGGCATGCAATTTGGAATGACATTTGAGTGCAGGGCAGTAATTGGTCATTCAGAGAAGAAGACAGAAATGTGTGTGATTGGCTTAAATTAAGGACTGACACAGGGGGAAAATATGTTTAAATGTCAAAGGAAAGAGCAATGGTGAGAGGTCTCAGAATATTAAAATAGGAAAGCTTAGTATTGAGGAGAGATTCATTTCTGCGGTTAGTGTTTACAAATACAAGGTACCTTTCTCAAGGGAAATCCTTGCCCTGTTCCTGACTTTGTAAAAGGTGAAATAGACTCTTTTGACTAAATGTTCAATACACTTACCAGTCAATGTAGGCTTTAATATAAGTGGAGAGAGTTTGTCAGTTTCTTCATTTGACAATAGAAAGCGTGCACACACACACACACACACACACACACACACACACACGCACACACACACGCACAGTCACTCTGTCAGGAAAGGTGAGTCATATCTCCCACGGGTTTGTGTCTGTCGACATCCCCAGGCATACTGTCTTAACGCTGTGAGACACTCCTTGAAGACCTTGTCAAAGTCAACAGTAGCGATGCATTCCAAGTGCTGGAGGCTCTTTCTAATCTGCAAATTCATTTTAGAATGCAGGTTTTGAATCTATCTGACGCAGTTACTATCACCTCAGCAATTATCAATGGAAAAGCAAACGTGTTTTAATGGATTGATAATACAAACATTGATAAAACTGCTCATTCTTTTTGTGAACTGTGTGGCTGTCTGTCACAGAATGGAGTAGGCTAGGGCTGACACGGTATGACCTCCACAGAGGTCATCTGTATGCTATCCTTTACAAGGCAACACTGTGGTATGCTAGTAATAGCTGAAGAAGAGGGCAAAACTCACTGGTGTTATATGTGTTGAATATGATATTTTTGGTTGCAGCACCCATTTTTCAACTTGTTCACTGTTTACTGCTTATCAAATAATTTAAATATGTCACACTCAAAGATCACAGCTGGTCAGTCAAAATTTCAAGTTCCTTGCTCATTGACATAATGAAAATGTTGTAGCGGTGGTATCAAATACATGTGTTGAATTAGAGGACAAAAACGATAAAATTATGAGACGTTTGCCCCGTAAATAATTAACATGAAGATGATTGAGCAGAAAAACTATGTAAAATGATTGAATCATATGGGTTTATGTAGTGTGATGCTATTATGAAATGCTGTGTAATCGTACAGGCTCTTTGACATGTCGGCTAGTCATATAACTTCCCATTGACTTTCATATAAAATAGACTCTGTTAATAGGGCCATATTTCCGAGCTTTAATTTTCTAGGCATATCTTTTCTGCACTTAGGGTATACAAACTAGTGGACTGGAGGAGTTATTTTAAATTGATTCAATGTGCATGCCACAAGCACACACACACACACACACACACTTACATACAGTTATGACGAACACACAGTTAATCAAAGATTGCCATCAAACGATGCAAGGTGTAAACATATTCATTTCACCTCGCTGGAATCCAATTACTGTCTTGGTGAGTTTTTGCTGATTAATTTCTATTATAACACACACAAAATTGTTGACTGAGACTGTATTTGTAACCATTGATTGCTTTTTAGTTCGCTCCAGCAAATATATGTTAGTGTTATTGAAGAACTCAGTTCTTCCCACAGTACGTCTGGATTTGGCTGTGTCAGCTCCTTGGACCTGAATCTGTTGAAAGGTTTATTGAAACACCGTGACAGAGAAAGGCGATTAAGAAAGAAAATACTTTTCTTTTAAAAAAAAGCAACAGTAGCAATCATTCTTCTTGGGCACCTTTTCAATAAGAAGTTCTCAATTCAAGATGCAAAGATCTTTTTTAATATGTATCATTTCACTTGTACCAAACATTCATTTTTAATAACCAGAAATACGGTTTTATAACAAGCTGGTGCTGAAGTAAGAACTGGGAGCAGACTCAAACAGCGCTAAGTGCTGCTTAAAATAAATTATCTGAAATCGGAGTGCTCCATTTTTGTCCTGAAGGCCTCCCCTTGGCTTTTAATTTGAGTTTAAAACACGCTGCTGCCCTGTGTTCGGGCTCCACCGGAACATGCTCTTAGCGAAAGTGTTAGTTATATCGACTACTAATGCCTCATGCAGCCTCACAGGATAGGTAAGCTTGAGCTGTGCAGTGAGCCCTGACCACGGTGTGTGTGTGTGTGTGTGTGTGTGTGTGTATGTGTGTGTGTGATATTGGAGCGTTTGTGGGCCCATAATAATCTATGACGGCGAGCACGCTTAGTTAAACTCTGTGGAGAGAAGGTCAAGGAGGTGCACTGTTGGAAGATTAGAAGCACCTCTTCATACGGCATGAAGCTTGCTGGTTGGACGCACTGGGCACTTACCCAGGCTTGGAAATATAGTTTTATTGTGTCACAATGCACTGTTGAATTGAATTGGCTGGACATGGCATGCATATGGTACCGTGGGGCCACATTTCGAGACTGAGCCAAGTCAACCTCAACGAAATATCTCTTTAATAAAACAAAAAGGTCTTTGAAATTTTACCCCAGCCAAAGTAGCAGTTGGGAGGGCACAAACACACAATCATCCTCAGTATGAGACTGCTAACTGGTAAAAAAACGTAAATCAATATTAGCCAGTGAATTTGTTGTTACGTAAAATGAAAAACACATCCATTAAAACCTTGAGTCCATTCTACTTGAATACACATTATGTTTTTTGTCATATTCCCACAGAGGAAATGAATTCTACTTAATTACATAATTAAAGGGTGAACACTTTTTCAAGCAAGCATAGTTGGGGTTGCAATTTGGCATTTTACATGATGGTCACAGGACAAGTGCTCTCTGCAGGTTGGGTCCCCCATTGATTCCAGCATCATGGTGCATTGTTCAGGCTGCGCAGCGGGCCAAAAGCTTCACAGAGGCAAGGGCTGATTACGGTTCCTGTGTAGCTAATAATCAGGCACAATCAGCCTCATCGTAGTCATTAACTCACTGGCACGCAAAGAAGGGCAGTGTGTTAGGCCTGAAATAGCATTCTGGTCACGGGCTTGCTGTGGAAAAAATTATGAAAATTAAGCAAGCAAAATTATAAAAAAAATTACATTTGATTTAGAGAACGAGAAAAAAAAGGTTTAAAAAAGGTTTGATGCTTTAAGACTTAACAATGACTAAAAGATTAAAATGGGATTTTCTGCACCCATCAACCTCCCCATCCATCCATCCATTCCATCCATTAGCCATGCCGCTTATCCTTTGCAGGGTCGCGGGGGGGCTGGAGCCTATCAACTTCCCCAAAAAATATAATAATTAATCAATAATTAAAACCATTTCGTCAGCAAAACATTCTATGTATTTCAAGAAAACGTATATTTTTATATTCTGCATACAATGCCTATTGTGTGGAATAAACTGACCAGTACTGTATTTTAAGTAGACCTCTGTATCTTCTCACCTTGTTCCTCCATGCCTCCATTAGGGGCTTCCATTACTAGAGAGGGGACAGGGGGTCTGCTGACCTTTTCCTTTCCCTGGTCACGGGGAGTTTGGCCCAATCTGTGAGTAAATGTAGGGAAACACAAGGGTCCTGTGGGATGTCAACTGTCATCAGCAATATGGGTCCCTGAAAGAGCAACATACCATAGGGCTGTGTTAGATTCCTGCTGGTTAAATGCCAGGTGCCTGGAAGAGGGAGAGGCATGCGGTGCAGATGGTAGAGCTTGAATCTTCCGATTTGCAGAGACAGGGATGAGTGAACGGTATTTCTAGATACCCAGAATACAGTGTAACAGTGTTAAAATACATGAATTCCAGAGTAAACAATTTAGTAAACCAATGTTCAATAAACAATTTTTTTTGGTTGAACGCAAAAATGTATATTGCATTTTCAAGGGCATCTTTACGGAATGTTTAATGGAATTGAGCCTACGACATCTCCAGAAGGAGAGAATGAATGTCTCAGAGCCAACCTCTTCCTCCATATCCTTTCGGCACAGATATCCCATAGAAAGTTCCCTGCATGCTTGTAACAGCCCGCTCAGCAAAAGGTTTTCCTTTGATTTCTCTGTGTTATGGTCTTTAACGTAACTTATTTGATCAGTCCTGTAATGGGAAAAAAAATACCCATGAAAAAATGATTTATGTATTATGCATACTTTTCTGTATATGAAACTATTCCTATGATAGCATGTTTTGAACACTTTGTAAATATTTCACTAGAGCCAAATACTATAGGTCAGTGTTGTTGTGATGTCATGTGACTGAAGCGCTATGCACCAGCCTGGGCAGACTAATAAAACATTCATAGCTTTCCATACACACTTTGTACTTTTTTTTTTTTTGAAGGTGCAGCAAATGTGTTTTGAATCTTGATCATTCAAAATGCGGGGGGGGGGGGGGGGGGGGGGGGGGGGGGGGGGGGGGGGGGGGGGGGGGGGGGGGGGGGGGGGGGGGGGGGGGGGGGGGGGGGGGGGGGGGGGGGGGGG
>JAVQIZ010225993.1:0-12673 GCA_036023535.2 Galaxias brevipinnis | reverse complement strand
CACACACACACACACACACACACACACACACACACACACACACACGGTCAGCGCTATTTGATTAAAGACACGAGAAATCGGTGGGACATGGAACAAGCGTGGGTATGCTAGTTAAACATTAGGAGACAGAAGAACACTGCAGAATTGAGCTCCAATTCCCATAGACCGGACGTACCCTTGTTCCGTAGTCAGCTGGATGATTTTAGAGATGGCCTTGCACGGGAAATGTCCTAAGAGCAGGATAAAGAGACATAGGCTTTGGCTTAGACATTCACGATACTTTCTGACCTTTGAACGTACGGCAGGGGACCAGGAGCTCACCGTAAGGCGTGTCGGACTTCTCCTCGCTCTCCTCCTCCTCCTCCTCCGCGGCCAGGGGCCAGCGGCAGTAGCTGCCGTCGCTGTGGGAGCTGAGGATGTGGGTGCCGTCCTCCGTCCACCACACGCTCTCCAGTTGCTGTGAGGAGAGGCATGGACGTGACGTCGGACACACACACACACACACACACATTCGCCGCGTGACCACTGGTCACTTTGACTGCACGCTGACCTTTCAGTCTATTGTATGGTCTTTAAAAACACTGTATTTCAACAACGCCTCCCTACACAGAGTGACTAGATAATCAATACAATTCTGTACTGGCAAACAGCAATGGTCTTGTTTCGACCCTTGGTTTGGCGATGAGTCTGATTTAGTATAGAAATACCAACGGCAAGAACGTTGCAATAAAAAATGTTGTAAGCCGTTTCACACTTAGTTCCGTCTATATAATGTTATTTTTGTGTGTCTGTTAACTCTTTAAGGCTGCTCATCCGCATAATGGTTTATCAGTTCAATAAGGTTGAGGCTGTGTGTGTGTGTGTGTGTTTGTGTGTGTGTGTGTACCTGCGTAGCGGGGATGTGCTTGATGGCACACTGCTTGTCCAGGTCCCAGATCACCATCAGGCCGCGGCCGTAGCCCACCACCACCTGGCTGGGGTCCACGGGGTTCTCCTGCAGGGCCTCCACGTGCTCCAGGCTCCTCCGGCCCACGTAGCTCTCTGGCACACTGCGCAACAGGAGGAGGAGGAGGAGGGAGACACAAAACCAGAGAAGAGCGGCACAGGAGAGAGACAGTGAGAGAGGGAGACAGAGAGGGTCCATTAAAATCTCATTGATCCCACCAGTCTACCGCCCGTCAGGAGAGCGTTCGTGGAACAGCGTGTACGTTGTGCAGGCCCTAGGGTGTGTGAGGGGGTGGAGGGGTCACTCTAATGTCTGTCTGTGAGGGAGAGTGGATTAATGGGCTGCTGACGGACCAATCAATAAGCTGTCGCCTGTTGTTCTGGCCCCTAATGCACCTGATCCATTGATTCACAAACGAGGGTTTAACAAACACCACAGAACATCCTAATGACATATGGCGTGTGTGTGTGTGGTGTGTGGTGTCTGTGTGTGTGTGCGTGCGCCCCACCTGCCGGTGACGTGCTCCAGGCTGATGTTCCTCTCCTCCAGCTCCCTGAACCCGGGCACCTCCACCACAAAGACATGGCCGCCCTCCGTGCCCAGCAGCAGCAGCTCTCCTGAGGAGTGGGCCAGCACGGCCGTCACCCGTGTCACGCTGGGGGGAGCACTGAGGGGCACGGGGGGAGAGGAGACGGTCACACACCAACGCCGGCATTCCTTTTTCAGATGATAACTATCTATCAAATCACTAGCTAAATCAATGGCTTGGTTTGGACGATTGGTGTTCCATTGTTTGTAAACCCGTCAAACCCGTTGGTTAGATGTTTACTTGAACCACGTTGTTGCTGTTAGAGTTAAACTGATGATGCTTTCCGCGTATATTACGCCGGAAAACAATGCAAAACGATGGGGCGTGTGTGTGCGTGTGTCTCACCCAGGTGGTCCGGTGAGTGTGAAGCGTCCCATCTCCAGCAGCTCAGAGGCCCCCTGGTGGGAGCGCAGGGTCCACATGTGAAGACTGTTATCATCCAGCAGAGTCACCAGCTCCACCTAAACACACACACACACACACACACACACACACACACACGGAGAAGGTGATGGCGTGGTCTCGCTGCAGACACGGGCCCGTGCGCGGTCTGAAGGCTAGGCTGCGCTCACGCTCACCTGCTGCGGGAGGAAGTGGACCTGTGTGACGGCGGCGTTCTCGTCGTGCAGGCCCATGAACTCCACGCCCGCCGCTCCGTATCTGAACCCGGGTCAAGGAATCTACAAAGCTCTCCCTTCGAGAAAACATACCGCCCATACATAGTACGCTGGAACTGGGCAGCCACCAACAATGAGCATTCACGCCTAAGACCTTAAAGTGGATTACAACCACTGTGACAGAAACACAACAATAACGCCTATTAAAGGGCACTGCGAACGGAGTGTGTCTCCGCTCAAAACGGAACACAAGTCGGTTTGTTCTCCGGCGTCTGTAGCCGGCAGCGTATTGTACTGGGGTAATAATATGTTTATTCATACACAAACGTTACGGGTGCTAGGGTCATCACAGTGCAAGCTGCCTCACTGGGTGAAGGGACCTGTCTAAACGGGAGACGCAGGGGTCGTCACATTCACCGCGTGAATGGGGAGACTGTGCTTACTGGCACCACTGTGCTGTCAATGAGGCGGTGTGTGTGTGTGTGTGTGTGTATGACACAATCACACACTAATGTACAGTGTCGGTGGGTGCCAGGCGGCGTTGAGCAACAGCGTGGGAAAACGGGCGACGTCAGACGGGAGGGCCGAGCCTGCTCTCATGTTCAAACATGACGCTGGCATTCTCCAGAGAGGCTTTTCCTGCTCACCGCCTTGCCACACACACGTGCTCGGTCGACCAGGGGGGGGACGGGGCGTAGGATACAGTTTGATGGCCCCCGAGCGGGTGCCTATGCCCAGGAGCTGCAGGGAGGGGCTGTAGCCCAGAGCACTGGGCTGGTGGGGGAAGCCATGCTCCACCGTCTGAGGGAGACAAACACAGAGAACCAGGGTTAGACCCAGAGGATGTCACGTAGAGACAACACAAAGGAAGAGGGACAACAAGGTCAGCCCACTTCCAGGCAGGAAACAAAAGAGTGGGAAGAAATGGGTTAGGGGAGGATAAAGCCACGGACCAAATGGTGGTCAATGAGCTGAGGGAGGACAGGCACATGCAGCTTGGGCTGAGCAGCGGGCAGGGGCGGGCCTACCTTGTTGAACTGGAAGAGCTCCTGCTTGATCTTGTCTCGTTGGGTCTCCTGGCCATGTCTCCTGAACCTCTTCATCCTCTAGTCCGGACCCCCGTGGCCCACCACCTCTACACACACACGCACCCTGTAACAGAGGAGAGCGGAGGTGAACGGACGAATGACTGAGGAGACGGAGGGGAGATGTCTTTGTGAATCGAGTCTTCTCTATGAAATCGGACCAGTTTGTTAAGTGTACACTGCAAATGGCAAAACATCAGTGATTCTGAGAACAATATGCCACAGTAAACGAACAGACAGCGCGACCCATCCAGAAAATCTTGGAATAACAACCAGGAAGACAAATGAAACACTACAGTTCCTCAGGATACCAGGAAGAATAACAGACAGTCAGTGAAGGTAGTTTGTGTGTGTGGGCATGTGTTTGTGTGTGAGCGTCTGTTAGTCCACTGACAGGAGCAGGATGAAAGAAAGGGATTCCAAAGGCAGCATTTTGTCCTTCATCTGGCCTGGAAACCCCAAACATACTTTACCTACCCTGGCTGAGTGGGCGGGGCTTATCTCAGACAAGGGCTCGGGGTCAGGGGTCAGTGGAGGAACAACTGAGGAGCCCATTGTTCTATTCTGCCGCCAGTTACCAAAGGTTCCACCCACCCACACACACACATACATACACACACACGTGCTGGCACACAGCAGCTGATGAAAACACCTGTCACGCAGCGAAGAGGTTTCCAATAGGCCACTTCAGAGAGAAAGGGGAGAAAAAGAAAAGGACAGGGGGAGGGGAGAGTGAAAAAGAAAGAAAGAAATGAAAGAGCTGCTTTGATTATTGATAAAAGGTGAAATGTCTAAAGTCTAGAAACGTGACCAACGGTGACCAAGCGAGAACCCTACCCTTAAAACCTATTCAAAAACACCACGCTCCCCTTCGACTTGAAAAGAACTCCACCGACGGAGACGGCCTTCGCGGAGCTTCACCTCCACCTCATTGACCTGCTGTGTGTGCTGCGTCACATGGAGGGAACGTTCAGCCACAGAGCCCCCGAGAGACAGCGGCCTGGGCGTCTGCGGCCCCGCTCTACTGCACACTCGGCCCAGCCCCTCTAACCTCGCTCGGCCCCGGGGCGACACTCAAGAATGCCCGCCACGTCGGAAAGCAGCTGAGCTCCAAGAAAAAAGCCCCGATGATTGGCCTCGAAGGGCCTCCGGGCTAACGCTGGTCTGTCTCCGTGTCCCGCCGCATGGCAATCCCAGAGCCACGGACAGATCCAAGAGCCATGCTAAACTAGTAAGGCAAAAACAATGAACAACGGGCCTCCGATCAGCTCTGGCCTGAGTCACTGTTTTTCCTTTCCTACCAGCCAGTTTGTCTCGGGCTGAGCTGAGACGTATTTCAGGCCAGACCCTTGATGGCGACAGGACCTGTAGCTTTGTCACTCGGCTGGCTCTCACACTCCCCACGCAAAGTGCCCTGAGGACAGGCACAGTTGCTGGCAGGCCCTGAGAGGTCAACTGAGTTCATTGCTGTATTAGACAGGTCCTCCCGCAGACCCTGGAATGTTCCTTCCCACTGTAACAACTCCATTCCACAAACTAAGTCTTGGGCTTCAACAGCAAGATAAGGCCTCTGTACACTTTGGCACAACGGAGAGGAAAAAACAAGGACTGAGTTTGGCGCTAATGCTTGTATGTAAGGTCAGCCAAACTCACTTTTATGGGAAAACGGCACAGGTGTGTGTATGTGTGTATCGGGGGGGGGTGTCCACAGGAGCCAGTGGGGCAGAAACAGGGAGCTCAGGGTTTTAAGCCCTGCTAACAATGACAGGCTGGGAGGTCTGGTTCACACAGCCAGAACGTCTTCTTAGGGTAAGGACAACTATCTGCTGATGGAAAGCCTGCTTAGAACGATAGCAATAAGTACACACACACTTTCACTTGCGTCACAAACACACCACCAGAATGGAAACGTTCCCCCAGCCACCCCTCACCCAGTTACCCCTATAGAAGGCCTTGCAGTGCTTAAAGTAAACAGACAGACAAGTGGGAGTTTCTGTTGTGAGGCCTCCAAAGCCCACGTCCTAATGACAACGCAAACACCCCGAAGCGGAGTAATGGTGGGATTTCAAATAGCCTGACAGACAGATAGCTTAGGCGAGGCAACACAGTCATTAAGGGCACTTTAAAGGGTTATTCTCAGCCTTGGCTTGGTTCTAATTGAGAACCCCCTGCCTCCCATTAAACAGCCAGAGCAGAACAGTGTGGTGTTAAATGCTGTGGTTTCAGACAGCCACCTCCAACCTCTTATTCTATAAATATGCCTCTTTCAGCTACAGTGAGGCCTGAAACAAGCTACCTTACAGGCCTAGGTGCAAGCAGCTAGGCGACGGCCCACTCAATAGTTGAAACATCCGCTTGGCTTTTGCAAGCTCTAGACCTACACTATAAGGAGGTCCAGCACCATAACTAAAACTCAAAGGCCCAGTGATCTGATTACAACAGGTGAGCTTAGCCTCACTTTTAGGGCAAACAAACAACAAAACTGGAGGAGCAGTGTAATGTGACAGTAAGACAGGTTTCTAGGAAATCCATGGGAATACCAGCTGCAATAGGTAAGCCGGATTGGAAAGTTATGGGGAAGTCCCCTGGAGAGCGAACATGTTTTTTTTAATCAGCCAATCGGACTCGAGAAACAATCGAAAGCTGGAGAGGACAGACAGAGGAAAGCAAGGCTGATTTGAAGGGACCCTACATTAGTCGTTTATCTGTGTCAGCTATGGATTTTCCCAGGATTCTCACTTAGCAGGGGAAGAGTAATGACCTTGGGGTTTGGGAGCAGGCAAAATGACCGGGCTGCCTGCACCCAGTATTTGACTACTTTGTTTGATCTACAAATAGTGAGATCATCTGTGTACAATGCACCTGTGACAGCGATGATGTGAACAGCCGCGCTCCACATCCGGACTTAAAGTCACAGACACGCGGACAGGTCTGACTCATGCCCCTACCAAATTAACCTAACAGTTCACACATTTTAGTTCAGCCGCAAGCTTTCGAAATATAATCTATGGTTCCTTCAGCCAGGCCAATTCCCTTTATGAGGTCACCGTCTATCGGGCTAACACAGCAGTCCTGTGGGAGTTAAAAGAGAAGAACAAAAACGCTCTGTCAACGTGCCTGGACACGACAGCCACAAATTCTGAGGATCAAATCATGATAACGGCAGCAACCATGTTGGGTCTGTAAACAACCACATAGCGCCCGCACTACTTCCGTGTGTCAGACGGTGAGTAACTCCAAAACGCCTGGCATCTCAAATATGCGACTTATGGACTTACGTAATCCCCAACTATGTCAGCACTTGTTGACAAAAAAAAAAGGGAGTTCAATACTAATTGGACCCTTCCCCTGACTATGGTCGGCTTTAACAAACCGCTTCGTGGAGCGTTTTAGTAAGGAGTGAGCTCCGTCCCCGTGTTATTTAGATGGAGAAAAACCAGTTTAACAGCTATTCAGACACAATATGACCGGGAATTGGCTGTGCTGGCCAACAGGCCTGCCCTCCTGGAATCAAGCAGCATTACAAAAGGCGGCTCTGTCCTCTCTCCCCATTACTCTGTTTGTCTTTCTTATCCACCCATTCACCTTTCTTTATTCACCGCAACCGGATAGAGAGAAGAGCCGTGTCTCACCAGAGTGACACTGGACATCACCGGGCTATTCTTAGGGATGACTCCCCTCACACTCAGCATCAACTGATTTGGAAGGACTGCTTCACTGTGTCGCCACACGGACAACTGTCTGCACCTCAATGCTACAAAGTGGGGCCCTGTCCCCGGCATTTAGGCCTATTGCCCGCCGAGGTGTAAAATAAATCACTAGTGCCACAGAAAGAGATAAAGCCCACTGTGTATAAAAAAAGGCTTCTTCACACTGTCCTAACGACAGAAACAAGATCTTGTCAGGGTGTGGCTGGCAGGATGTCAGACTCTCCCCCTAAACTCAGCCCCTCTTTCCTGTAATCAGAATCAGAGAGAAAGGCACAGATATACAGAGAAAGAGATAGGAGAAACCCATGGTAGTCAACACTAGCCCGGTTTAGCTGAGCAGAGAGCCGAGGCATATCCAATTACTGCACATGTTGTGTTTTTCTGCTGACCAACACCATCATCAAATTTGCTTTTATGCAGACCTATGGAGAGGAAGACTATTAATGAAAAACAATTAATGTTAACGACCTGTTATCAAGGATAAAGGTATATCACAAATACCAGGTTTGATTCAGTCTAAACATTGAAGCTAATCAGCCACAAACCACAATGCTATCTCTGGCTGCTCGTGTAACCAGGTTAACGACACATCTGGGTGTTGGCTTCTGTTTGGATGCATCACTTGGAAAGCATGACCCACAGGGCTACGTGAGGTTCTTTTACTGCTGCCGGTCTACTTCCTCTGCTACCTTGTTAGTACAAGCCACAGACAACTTCTCCTGCCTGATCACCTCTTCCACGTTGGCAGAGATGAAACCAAAAGATCATATGTGGTTTAGAAAGCCGAGAAGACTGCCCTTGATGAAGGCTTGGAGGTGAGAGGGGTTACGAGGGCAAGGTATACTGAAGTCACGTCGTTCTTGTGAGGTCAAATAAGCACTTTCGTGTTAAAACTGAAAGAAAAAACATGCTAGGGGAAAAGCATTCAGGGTTACAGAATGCTCAATCACAAACCACAATGCTGCAACAAAAAGGTTAAAAAGAACAGTCAAGGTTAAACCTGCCAGTTAACGCAGCATTTTTGTTACTCTAAAATGATACTGTCATTTCAGACAATTTCAGAGCTGGGCTTAACCAGCATTTTAAGAGAGGGAAGGGCATTTGTTTTGCCTTCACAATAGTTTCAGGTGAACTTTACAAGGCTGGTAGAATGGCACAAGGTCTCCAGTGAACAAAGGCTTCTTGTATGGCGGGTCATGCGCATGCAGGTGGGAAGGACACTACATTGACTGTCCTCCAACTCAACTAGTCCAGGTGCAGACTATGGGCAGACTTATAGTGCACCTGCACCCGCAGGGCTCATGACGGCTCTCAAAGCACCTGTTTTGACTTACCAAACTGATAATGCCAATATCATTAAGAAGCATGCTATGCCTTGGGATTTTTTCGCTTGCCAACATGGGACCCTGCAAACAACTTACTAGAACTGTGGTTCAATCTTCAACCTTTGCAAATGTTTAATGTAACCACTAATAAACAGAATCAAGCAAGCAACCACCATTGTATAGCCACTTCCACCTTTTTTTTATCTTTTATCACAGAACCTGGTTGTCGTAATTTGGGTTATAAATGTCCCTGAAACTGGACCAACCGGTATTACTGATCTTTGCCCCCAAGCCCCGGCCCACGCCCCCTTCCCAGACAGACAATTACTCATTGACAAACTATACCTTTCCTTGACTCAAAAAGCTGGCAATCTTGTAACGTCAGACTAACCTGCGAATTGACACACCTTGCTTAGCTCACATCCTGTCAATATCGCCAGTCTTATGTTTCACCATTTTGCAATATAAACAATGAGTTGGCTAACGTTTGCAAGTGCATGGCTACATCTGAATAAAGTGAAAATCATTCCATCTTTTTATTTCAAACTCAGTGATTTGTGTGGCTAACTGTGTAACAATACTGACTTCGCAAATTTTTATATCGTTATATTCATTGACTGAATATTGATTGAATCGCTAGGTAACAAGCTGCTACTAGCTAGCTAGCGTACATAGCTAGTAGTAGTAGGACTCGAGACTACTCGCGAACAGCTGTGGTGGAGTGTGGCTAGCTATTTAGTTAGCTAAGTTAGATGACGGGTTCACTCGCTAGCTAAGTTAGTTAGCGAACTTGCCATGCCCATGTTGCCATTATTGATAAGGCTGTCAACATATCCGCAGTCGTGTTGTCTAACGTTACCTAAAGTTTAAACGCTGCCCCACGGGGCCGGATACAAAGCATTAACGTACAAACACAGACAGACAACACCTCTGCGTGTGTGGCCTTCAGAACTCACCTGCTGCTCACTTAATTCAGACGGCCGTTGCCCCAGCTAGCTAATGCAACGTCAAGTCCACTGTTGTTTTGACCCGGTCCGGTTGTTCACTTCTCACCACTCGGTATGCGTTCAGATTGAACTGCTAGCTCACTTTCTATTATCCAAACAGAATATAGACTCCATTTATTATACACACTATGTTAGTCCTCTTGGTTATTATTCACACCAAGCACAAGCAATCTTATGAGGTTTGTTTGAAACCGTGTGTCTATTTCGCTTTCCACCACTGCGGCAGCCGAGTCGACGTTTCCTGATTCAGAACGTCGACAGGGAGCACTTACTCTTTACTAACTCCTCCCCTCCAACCCACTGGCACTAAAGCTAATCGTGAAGAGCCCCAGCCCATAAACGAAAATGGGACCCTACTAGCCTAATGAGTCTATAAATAAATTCCAATTCCCATTTAACGTTCTAATAAATAAAAATACACCAGCGAAACCAAACGTTTTGTACCCATTTTTATTCAAAAACTACAACTTTTATTAATTGTCTTAACATACAGTATATTTAAAAAATATTTTTGAAATCATGGACATGATGAGTTTTGCATAATAGAACAAGGCAACATATTTTTGATTGATCTGAAAATGTTCTATTTTGATTAATAACGTCATTACATTTTAATTGTTCTCAGAAGTTTCGTTTTTAAATATGCCAATGAATCAGCATGCATTTTGTGGCAATTGCAGAGGATAGGTGTATTATCCACCCAGTATGGCAGTTTATGTCAGGCTAAGGACCTTAGCTCCCTCTGAGGGAGTTGTCTTGTAGAACGTTGGGGTTCCACTGTAGCGCTCCTGTTGGGATAAGCACAGACAGTGAGCAAAAAGACTACACAATGTTTTGCATTTATAAAATCTTCGAAATAATTAAGACTTTTCCACAAGCAATTGCTACTGCTATAGTTGCTTTCATAATTTCATAATTTCAACTCAGTACTTTCTGACCATGCATATGGGTTCGAATCAGGGCGTGATGTCATACCAGTATGTGCATACCACACATGCATGACTAGTAGAGTAAATGTTTTTCCACTTGCAAGATATTAAGGACAATGCCAAGAGAGAATAGAGCCATCTAAAAATGAATCCTATCTCTTCGCACCCAAGGAAGGAAGTCAGGGAGCCAGCTGGAGGAAAGAGCTCTGGGGGTTGTTTTTCAAGCCGACCGACACTAACCTTTTCCCCTCACTTACTTCCTCCTCTACATCTTCCTCCT
Source organism: Galaxias brevipinnis (assembly GCA_036023535.2). NCBI lineage: Eukaryota > Metazoa > Chordata > Actinopteri > Galaxiiformes > Galaxiidae > Galaxias > Galaxias brevipinnis. Next base: position 2,185 of record JAVQIZ010225993.1, on the reverse strand, counting down.
TGCAAAAATAACTCCCTCTATCTATATCTCATCTGTTCCCATTCCGCATGACAGGCCAATATATGGGCATGATACAAGCATCAATCACATTAATATTCGCATTGTATTCAGACAGATTAGATAGTGTGTTTGGATGTGGATGAGTACTGTGACATCTATAGATTTTTATTGTTTGTGTTTATAATCCATGCACATTAAGTTGTTTTAGACATTACCTAGTACATCAGTGAAAACATTAGTCATGTCAGTGTGTTACAGCGTTAACGATCATCTCCTTAATAACCAAAATAACCAAATTATTCTTTAACATTAAGAAGACATAAAAAAACACATCATCATAGTGTCTCTTACAGTGTTAGCATGTATACACGACATGACCAAATCAATGATTAAAACCTGTTAAACCAGTTGGATCACCGACTTTCGTCCTCCTCATTTGACAAGCCGTAATGAGCTGCAGTTCAGAATGTCTGTGGGGTCAGGGCTCACCGAGTCCACCTTGAAGCCCTCGGCACACGACACCGTCAGCAGTTCCTCCACAAACCCGCGCATGTCCACAACCTCACAGGGGCCTCGGCGCACGTTCACCACGTCAGCCAGGTTGTCAGAGTAAGTGTGTGTGTGTTCCGGGTCAGAGACCGTGAGCCCTCTGTAGCGCAGCTTGTTGTACTGGTCCTGGGGTAGCTCCTCGGGTCTGGGGACCCATTCGAGTTTCAGCCGGTTCTGTCTGCTGTTGCTGGGCACGGGGGAGACAGGACCCTGGGCAGTCCGGTAGGAGAAGCGCTCGCACAGCAGAGCCAGGAAGGCCCTCCAGGTACAGAAAAGGTCAACGCTAAGGACCTGCACTGAGCATGTGCGGAGCTCGTAGTTCTCTGGCCCGCGGCGTAGGTTGAAGTGCAGCATGCGCACCTGGGAAGAGACACGGACACGCTGACTGTGCACTCCTGGGACCGTACACAAACAAAGAACTGGTTCTCTCATGTCATCTCATAACACACACACACACACCCCCAAATTAGGCACAAACTACCAAGTCTCACGCACCTTGGAGTCAACGTCCACCATCAGCATCGCTCCAAGCGGTCCTGCCGCAAAACCCAGAGGCCGAGACACCTCGCAGTTGCGAATCTCCTCCAACAGGGGGCGTATTTGGAAGAAGTCGGCCTCTCTGTGGAGCAGCTGGAGCTCTGAAAACCCTTCCGGCAAATCCAGGGAGCTCGAGCGCAGGTAGTTCAGAATGTATCGGAAGACCTTGCCGTCCCGATCGATAAAAACGTTCCCGCGCTTGTCGCGGAGCGCCGGGATCTGTCCGGTAAACATGGCCCCCAGCATGGAGTCCCGGCAGCGGGTCAGCGTGTCGAGGGTGGTGGTGTAGACCTCCCCACCCACGTTCAACGACACAGGGTCCTGCACAGAGTTACCGTGGGTCTTACTGTCCGAGGAGTTGAGGTTCAGCATCTCGGACCGGGTTGGAACCGGGGGGCCAGGCCAGGTTAGACCACTCCGTATGTTCTGCCTGTGTGATCCTTTAATCCTCTTCTCGGCGGAGCCTCTCTGAGCCTTGATGAGGGAGCCCTGTGCCACAGACTGGAATGCTGCACACCCAGAGATGCAGGCTGTTCCTAGTGTTTCCTTTTGTTTGCCAGAGACATCCTTTCTCTTTGGGAGGCCGACGTGGCAGAGCAGTATCCAGGATACCAGGGAGTTGGAAGAGGATGCAAGGACAACTGCCAAATCTGTTTTCAAAACGCACAGCTGAAGAGTTAGAAAGCCAGTGTTTCAAAACAAATGTCCCTTTCCCTCTTCAAACCTCGGAGAATTACATATTTTCCATTCAGACAACCTGTTGACGTCCACACGTGGCTTCACATCTTCATTGATCTCATCTACTAAGAATTCCATTTGATTTCAGTGCGACCGGCCAGCCCACCCAGTTGCATAAGTCCAGCGAGTGTTTAAGCCAATGAACTGAAAGAGAGCAGGGAAGCAGGAGCAGACTCGCATGCTAATAACGCCACTGGCTTCGCTGCTGAGGAGCTCCCTTTTATTCTCACCCCATGGCCCCTGATCTCACTGGCGCGCGCACACACACACACACACACACACACACACACACACACACACACACACACACACACACACACACACACACGCACGCACAGGGGTCGTAACCTGTACAAATGTA
>JAVQIZ010225975.1:0-16702 GCA_036023535.2 Galaxias brevipinnis | reverse complement strand
GTGGGTCTTTATTATGCAAAATACTTTTCATCCATATGTTTTTTTTTCATTATAAATAAGGCAGGAATTGTCATATTTCGCTAGATCAAATAGATTACATATAGTACGTTTCTACATTTCTTTCTGATGTACATAATAAATCGTTTCATCTAACTAATAACATAATTTGATGCTAATAAAAACGGAAAAAGCACTCCATATTAGAATTGCTTAGTTGCTCAATCCTCACACTGAGTGTATCACAAAGGAACAGGTTTTCTTGTGCGTACATAAAATATTTCAAGATCCATATTACATATATTACGTTTCTACATTTCTATCTGATGTACATAATAAATTGTTTCATATAACTAATAACATAATTTGATGCTAATAAAAACTGAAAAAGCACTCCATATTAGAATTGTATAGTTGCTCAATCCTCACACTGAGTGTATCACAAGGGGACAGGTTTTCTTGTGCGTACATAAAACATTTAGCAAACGTGTGATTTCTCTCACTTTGCATTGCAATCATTTGGCGTCAAGTCTTAATCAGAGAGAGAGAGAAAAACTTAAGACAACGTCACTGATATGGACGGTCCTGCAGTCAGCTCTTAACATCAAAAAGAAAACCAATGTGGAGCTTGGTCAAGTTTAAAATGCCAACTCTCTTCCTAAAACAAAGAATGTGCTTTGTGAAACTGTCCTCGGACCAGCGAACAACAGACACTGCTCTCTTCCCCCTCCCTCTCCGTCACCACTTCACAACGAGCCCATTGGTGGCCTTCTCCACGGCGTGGTACTGGGTATGCAGCAGCTGCCTGGCTCTCTCCTCCCCAACACTCTGGAGCCAGGACTGGTAGAGCGCTGCCACACGCTGGTCCTCCTCCGGCGCCAGGGGCCGCTCGGCCTTGTAGAGGTCCTCCACCTGCTGAAGCAGCACCTTGTTGTTCTGCTCAGACAAGGGCTTCACTTGGCCTCCTCCATTTATACAGCCTGAGAAAACAATACATGAAACACACCCAGTTTTTAACAGCAAACATTCCGATGATAATCCTCTGGAGTGGAATGCATGCAGTTGTCGCTTTAAAGCCAATCCGGTCGAGAAAGGGGTCGAAGCTTCTTTGTCCATCGAGTGTTGAAAAACAACCGTGCTGGATGTGGGTCTCACCTGAAGGGCAGGCCATGACTTCCACAAAGTGGTAGGGCGACTTGGCCCTCTTCAGCTTCTGCACCAGGTTCTGGATGTTGCGGAAGCCGTAGGCGGCGGCAAAGCGCAGCAGGACGGTGCCCTCTCTCTCCAGGGTCACCTCCTGGAAGTCTTTGTTCCTGTAGGCAGGTGCAGACATTTTCGGTGTTAAAGAAACATCTCTCCGCATCTGTTATCTGTTGACACTCGAAAACAACTTGTGCAGAGCTGTGGCTGCTGTGGGATTTTTCTTTCAACGCCTAATGACGGCATGCACATATATTTCTCTTCATTCTAAACCTTTGCTACGTCTAATGGGTGGGTTGAGGTCCTACAACACGACCTCTGCCACGTGCACCGATGTTACCCGGACAGTTTTACCGGAGTGTCTTATAGGTGAGCTCCTTGACCTCCTCCCCAAACAGCTGTCTGGCAGCGTGGGTGAAGATGTGATGGAGGTAGCCCCCAGAGCCACTACCTGCGTGGCTCAGGAGCTCATCGCCGCAGACACTGCTGAACCTGCACAGGGGACACAACATAGACAATTACTGTATTGTACTCTTCTTAAGGGACGCAGGAAGATGTCCGTAACCATATGTGATGAGGTTACGTGGTGGCTTACATGGTGTCCAAAGGCACAGGCTGCACGTCACAAAGCGATACCTTCTCCTCCTCTAACATCTTCTGGACTTCCCCTGCAGCCAATAAGAGAGAAGAGAGTGGAAACCACCGACACACCGTTTATTAATGCCCACATTTCAGGACCCAGAACACGTGCACACAAACACACACACACAAACACAAACTAGGGTTTCTCCTACCAGAGGTGATGACACAGTCCACCTCCCTGGTCTCAGCCTCGGCCAGGTAGAAGTCCGGCCGCGAGGCCTCCAGCTTCTTGTCGTAGCACGGCATCACTGCCACGTGGTAGATCTGTTGGGGACTAAGACCCTGGCACAAAAAAACACATATAGACACACTCAGCAACCACAATCCTGCTATCTGAGGTGGACGCGTATACAATGTTACCAACAAGGTGAAACAAAATGGACACCTCTTAGGAGTCAGTATTTTATAGGGTTATACAATGCTTTTTTTACCATACACATTCAATATTCATTGGTATTTTATGCAAAATGATTCACTAACATTAGTAACACTACTACTGGTTAGGTATGACTTCTTAGACGTCATGTGCTTGAGTGTGTTTCTCTGAGAGAGAAGCGGCGTATGTGGCTACCTGCTGCTCAGCGAAATATCCTTTGACCAAAGAGCCCATCATCTGCTGAGGCGAGCGGGTGCTGCTGATGTACGGCAGGATGAACTCCCCATGAGTCTTCTCTGCATAGCAGATCCAACCTGAACACCAGATAAAAAATGGTGGATCTTTTGGTAGCAGAGCATTAGCACAGCGTTGTGGCTCTACCTATCAGATGTTTTATCTATGCGCATGCGGCGAATTGTCGCACGACTTGTGTTACAAAAAGTGACCATATTATCAGTTCAAACATATTCTATCTGTCAAAAGATTACTACGTTGTGGTAGTGGGGTAAATTAGCTCCATTACCTGGACAGGCAGAGGCAAGCATGGGCAAGGCCTTCTTGTCCTGCTCCTTTCTCTGGAAGCGCTGCACAAACTCCCTCTGGCTCTCCAGCAGACTAAAGGTCCGGCTGAAGCCAGTGTCAAACACATGGTGGACGCCTGAGAGACAACAAAACATTCCATATGGCAGAGCTCTAACGTGCCAGCTCAAATTGAGTCGATGCTAACTGAAAATGATGTTGATTAAAATAATACTACACTAAACACGAGGAGCGTGTGTGATTAGAAACTTTAGGCAATAGTTAGCAAATCTCACCTAGTCTCTTGAAGAAGGCAGTGAGCTTCCTGCCTGCCTCACTGCTGCTCAGGCCATAGCGGGCTGCTAGCGATGCCCTGGACTGGGGTGACACAGACACCACCACCACTTTCTGGCCTCGGTCCCCACTCTGCTACGATGCAGGCAGAAAGATAGGTAGGAAAGCACTAACACTGCATAAGTTACACATTCTGTCCAGTATACCCCCCAACCCCTAGCTAACGGTGTGTGCATATTAGAATATCTTCCTATTCTGCTCCAGTCAGCCCCACTACCTTGTTCTCACTGAGTACTCTATAGAGCTCTTCATGGCTCTGCTGAGTGATGAGCACACTCTCAGCAGAGGTGATACAGCCACTGCAGGCCAGGCAGTCATTCAGAGTTATTTTAGCTCTCTCCAATTTCTGCTTTCCTCCGTCCTGTGGACAAGATATAAGCAAAGGCACAGTTTTGGAAGAGAAAAATCGGTAGCTAGTATTCTCAGCTGTTCATTTCTATGCCAGTGAAAAGCGTCATTTTGGGTAATACATTCATTTTCGTTTGGTATGACTGTAATGTATAATTGCAAAGTATAGGCTGGCGTTAAGACGGACAGTACTCAACTTGACCGTCCTGTGTAGGGCTAGAGTTACTCTGATTGTTAATTGTAACATGATCAACCTGACTGTCGCGACATATCTGTCCACCTCACCTGGTTTACTTGAAAATAGCTGCCGTCATCTTCTATCTGAATTTTGGCCAAAGACTTGCCTTGTTTCTTCTCCACCTTCACCGGTTTAACACATTCCTGAAAAAGAAAGATTAATTGGCGCGTTCATTAGATTTTCTATAAAAAAATTTGCGAAAGGTAGACAAAGTTAGCAAGCAAAGCTAGCAATCTAGTGTATTCTGACCAGTGCTGAATGCTTGGCTAGATGATTAGGCGTTAGCGAACGTTCGTAGATACAAACTCGATATGACGACAAAGTAGGTGGTGTGGAATAGCATGAGTAAATGAAAATTGATTGGCAAATGTGGTTGTCATTTTTCGTTTTGTTGGTAAACTAACCCCTTACCTGAGAAGGAGTGATAAAATCATCAAGGTCTGTCAATTGCAACACGCCGCTGAAATGGGAAGCCATGTTTGATGCCGTACATTTGTTGTTTACTTTCTGTGTCGTAAAAAGTGTCACGAATGTTAGTTTATTTTTCAGTTAGTGAAGCTAATGGGTCTCATTACACAAAAATAAACCACATAATATTATTAATTTATTCAAAACATAGAAACCTCAAGACTGTTTGAACCAGCACTTAAACTGGTTAAGCTCAACTGATACCAAAACTGGCATTGAAAATAAGTTAATCTAGTTTTCATCTTTGTTATAGTAAAAGTAAAGTAAAATATCTTTAAACCAATGTTTTATTAATATGAATAAACAAATATTATATCAACTAAATACATTTAATCAAATCTTCAATCATATCCATATTCAGGTAACCAGCCCTGTATTTTATTAACAGCATAATAACGTAAGAGCAAATTGTATACCATTTAACGCACCTGCCACAATATATCCCACTAGCACATACATTTATGGAGTACCCTATCTCTTCGCAGTGCATGCAAATAATAATAAAAAATACAGGTTGAATGATTAACAGGTAAAAACAATTGCGCAACAATCTCTTCTAAGACACAGGTTCAAACTCTTTTGGGATTCGTATCCAAAAAATTCCCGAAGCAAGTGTGAGTGCAATAGTCTGAATCTGTCTGTGTTGGGTAGTATAAACATGGACAGTAACAGTGATATCCATTTAGGACTGGGCATGTAGTTCAAGATGAATGGTTTGCCAGTGGTTACTGCAGAGCAAAACTCAAGTATTCAGTGACTTTGGCTGTCCATTCAGCTTCACGATTCTATCAGCATCTTGTGCCAGGTCTCTCAGTAGGTCCAGGTTGGCATTGACGTTCTCCTCCATCCACTCCTCTACGGTGTCAGAGAAGAAGATGTCCTCCATCTCAACACGGAAGTCATTTATGTAGGCCTCCCACTGATCCAGCAGTCTGGTGAAAGACAAAAACGGGCCTTAAGATTTAGCTGACTTGCGGGGAGTGTGAGAACACTTAAATGAATGAGCAATATTCAACAGATGGCACGTATAAAGAATTGCTGATCAATTATTTTTCTTAGTTGTCATTGACATCTTACCTGTAGCTTCAGCTCCTTATTTTATTGAAGAATCAAACAGAATGTACTTACTTGTCCAGCTCCTCTCTGAAAAAACCAATAGCTCTTGGGTCTGCAAAACTGTATTTTCTTTGGTAACGTCCAAACACCTCATCTATAAATCTTTGACATAGAATATACATATACATAATATATATTGCATAGCACATTTTATTTAGCAAAAACATAAACATTTATTCATGTTTGCCAGGTTACTAAATATAGAGATAGCCTTCATTACATCTCATAATAAATTACACAATGTGGACTCTAATGTCCACATGCATCAATCAATGAATGCTGTCCAATGCCCAGATGTACCTGCGTTTCATGAAAGCATCCACTTCCTTCTGTAGGTGTGTGTGGATATGCCACACTTTGTAGTAAACCTGAGACCCAGGAAAGGCTCCACTACCCTCACTAATTAGGACACAAATTCACAGTATATGAGTAGCTTTTAGGCAAGTTTACAGCAGGCTAAGGCCAATCCTCTGCACAACTTATAACATTTGCGACACCACTCATACATGGAAACTTACCACACATGTTTTGCCACCTGGATATCACAGCCCAGTATGTGTTGAGTTTCTGTCTTTGCTTTCACTTCAAATGAACCTGTCCAACCAAACAAATGCACCTTCAGGTCAATTTATACATGTTTTTATTTGTATACTGTGAATTTAAGCACTTCAAAGGCAACTCATACTTAGTTCAGTTATAAGTTAAGGAAACATCTAAATATCCAAAAACACTGATTCAACATTGGTCCAGATAAACAGCACAATAATTATTTTCCAACATTACTGTATGTCTTAAAGTTAGCCGTAAACCAACACTTTCAAAATAGTTAATTCTATGTTATAATTGTAGTAATACATACCATGTTTTAAGCTCTGAAGACACATTGCAAGGGAAGGAATACCAACAGGGAGGATTTCACATAACACTGCATAGTGGCTATACCTGGAAGATACATATAAGTATGTGGTAAGGTACGGATGTGCTCAATACATGATCATAATAACATTTAGAGGCTCAATAATTTGTTTACCTTCTGTGAAAGTATGGGAAAGGAAAGATTGAAATGTGATGGGTTATACGGACCACTAGCAAAAAGGTCTTGGTGTTGTACCTTTGCCATCCGGTTAGCATGATGCCTTGGAGTTTGATAGAAGGGTATTGGGTCATGGATTGCATGACCTTGATCCAGGCCAGGTGATTCTGGAGGTGGTGGTCCAGGGGGGTCCACTGTTGACCTCTACCCGAGGTCCCTTTGTATGCACTTGCAAACCACACACCTTTAAAACCAGCTGCTTCGTACTTGGCTATCAGCTTCCCTAAACAAATTAAATTAGTCTTTTATGTTCGGTTCAAACAGTAAATTATTAGATCTAGCTGTGTTTGGGAAATGCTTAGTAGAGATGAAATAAGAGGTAGTGATGGGTAAGCAAGAGGCTAGTGGTTGACCCAATCCCCTTTCTCCAGCATCTCTAAATTTAAAACTCCCAATATGAAAAGTTGAGGAGAAAGGCTACTGTTATTCTACAGTATTTACCGATTTCTTCAATCTCCACAATCACCTTAAACAAAGTTTAGACCAAATAGGGTCTTCATTTAGAATCAATTGAGGTCATGTTATTTCAATTTAGTTGAAGAATTAAGATATATATATATATATAATTGGAGATCTATTGCGCCAGCTCTAGCTAAGCACTCTACCTTGATGTGCATATAGCTATTGGTGTAATACAATGCGATCGTTCAGAGTCAAACATGCACTTGCCTGTAGCAATTGCATCCACATTTCTTTTGTAGTTCCAAATTACTGGCCAGGTGAGATCTGTCAAACCTGATTCTGTGGCACAAACAAAATAAACAATCAGAAACAGTTATTCCTGTTATTCCTATGTTTCGGTCCCCTAGCGGTTTACCTTGCCTGCCTGGAAACTAATGGGGACTCTTTCTCCTTACTTTCCTGTCTATCTCTTCATTGCTCAAGACGTGTGGAAGGATTTGCATACCATAGAGGAGGCTAGTGTTGATGTTGTGTAGCATGTCATCCCACTGTAAGACTCTGATCTCTGGCCTTCTCTTGGAAACGAAACGGGCCATTTCCACAACGTGATTGAGGTACAGCTTCCCACCATCACCGTTGTGGCTGTTCAACCAGCTTACGGAATCTTGGCTCTGTCCCAGACCGTACACCTGCAGAGCATGGAAAGACAAAGTAGGTACTGGACCAAGGATACATGTGGATTACCTCTGGGGGGTTTTATAATGTTGCTGTTACTCTTTACTTAGCTTTTTATAAATGATCCTTCCTTAACATTTGGAAAAACTCGACTAATGGTTCTGGATGTTATTTAATAATAGGCCATATTCAATAAGCTCTCAAACACACTGTGATACAGAGCTTTCGAAAGCAGTCCTTTACCTCATCAGCTCCAATGTGGAACCACTTGGCCTCAGGGTGAACGTCCAGGACCTGCTGTACCATCTCCTTTACCAGGGCCACAGAGGCCTGGTCCAGGGGGTTCACACTGTGGGGGAACTCCTTCACCTCCCGCAAGGGGGCATACTGCTTGTGTTTCAATACAAACTGCCCATGGGGAGAAGAGAAGAGACAAAAAGAAGTCATAGAAGCTAGAGTGGTTGAACAGAGATAGAATACCGGTTTTCCTGGCTGCGCTGGTACAACTAGCGCTTTGCCGTTGACAATTTAACTTTACATAGATACCTCAAGATGTCCAAACACTTGCACCAAAGGGATCAGTTCCAGTTTGCTCAGGTTGGCCATGCTCTTTATTTTCTCTATATCCTCTACACTGTAGGGAATAGGACAAATGTGTTAAAATAGAGCACAATACACAAGTAAACTGAGACAGAATAAATATGCTCTACCTGTAAGCATGTGGTGACCTGAGAATCTTCAAATCTCCATCATAGGGGAACATGTCTTCATATTCCAATAGTACTCCATTGGCTCCCAAAGAAGCGAGCAAAGGGAAAATCTGCATTCAGTACAGTGAATATTACTTTTGTAATGTATTATGCCACATGGACAGCGCTTTCAGACACTTACAGACAAAACATGCAATACTTTTGTCCCTGGATGAATTAAATCGCTATGCATATGCTTATGTTCTTTACTGCACCATATTTTGGTAAAACGTGAGAAAAGCATTAGTTACCTGTTCAAGATATTTTACTTTAGGTGCTGCTCCTTTTAGATCCAAATGCACAATTCTTAGAAATGTCAAAGGTGCTACTATCTTTGCTTCATGTCTCTCTGGAGTCTCCTCTGGAAAATCATTTCGGTTGGAATCCCTCTCTAGTAGGAGGCCTTGTCTTTTTAAGTCATCAACAATATCTCTCACTTTTGATTCCTTCTTAACTTTCCAAAACAAACTAGGCTCCATGACAGTCAGCCTGCTGTTATTATTTGTTCTGGAACATGAATACATTGTTGCATATACTTATTATCCAGTTTTACACTGCATACATACAACATCATATTAATCATCTCATGCACAGCATCTCTGTAAAGATACATAGTATAAATATGAAAGAAATTCTAAAACTACAAAGTGTGTAGTTGCAGAAGGTTCTGACACAATGTTTGTATGCTTGCTCTATGAACACAAAACTTGAAAATTCTGGTAAGCCAAAAGCCATGTGTGTATGCATTTTCAGTGATCATTTATATCAGAAATAACTTCTAATGACTTATTGGCTTAGGCCTGTAAGACAGAAATGTAATGCTTACCTTGAACGAAAATATAAAAGTTTGAAGGCAGCCAGAAGCATCAAACAAAAAACAATCACCCTTAACACCTGAACAGACATGATGCATCACCCTTTTTTCACCTGCAGCCGAGGGAGGGGGAAGGATAATATTGAGATTATTTATATGATTATAATGATTATGATTATGATTATTATTATTATTAGTAGTAGTAGTAGTAGTAGTAGCAGAATAATCGAATTGCATTGTATTTCAAGTAGAATTGAAAAGAAATATTTGCTGCCAATGAAAACCAACTTACCAGCTGTAAAAGCTGTGTAGGGTATTTTAATTTCCTCAAATGTCGGGCTTGAAACCTACCAAATATGGCAGGTGCACAGTACACCTGCACCTAGTTCCGTATTGAAATATGAAACTCTCGCTGCACCCATTTGGTTACCTAACTGTAAACCTTGAGGTGACGAATAAAAATGAATACGACAAAAGCAAACACGTGACACACAGACCTATAATGTGCAAAGCACTCCGCGACACCCTTTAAAAATATACCGACTAAGTCACAAGGTGGCAGACAAGTAAAAAGTAAACTCATAAAACTTCTGGAAAAAAAATTGCCGTATGTAGCACCTTTGAACTAGACAGCCACCTTGTGACTCAAACGTAGCCTAAATTAATATTGCTGAATTGTAATTGTGCATACCGTTCCGTATCGAGTATTTAGTTCTTAATCAAAATAAAATAAAAATAGGAAAAGTGATGGTGGAAATACAGATTAACCAAAACTAGTAGGTAAAACAAATATTGAATAATAATAATGCAATAATACATCTTAAAAATGCTGCACAAAAACAAATGCATACACATATATTTTTTATTAGGCTATTATTTATTTATACAAGACAGACTGACTGAGACCAGACTACGTCTCTTTTTGCAGCATTATACTACTACTACTATAGCAATCATAAAATATAGAAATATAGATATTCAAAGCCCTATTCATTTTGTTGTTATGACTACGAAGTCGTAAATCCGCCATGTTTTTCCTTGGTAGTATCGTTGCGACAGAGACGGAGATCTGAAACGACATGAATGTAGAAAATAATAATACGGCAGAAACAGAAAGTGAGCAAACGAATCACGGCAACAACATCATCACCATCCAAACGACTATAGGAGACGAAGGTAAAGGGTTTTATTAATTAAATTACTATCTATTTGCATTAACGCTAGCTAGGTAAAGATACCGCATGGCCTACTCCCAATTGAATACAACTTGACTTGTATAGCCTGCAAGCTAGTTAACGTTAGGCTAACGACGCTAACATTGCGCTGATTTTGCAGTTTAGAGAGACCAAGCAACTATCGTTAGCAACCCTAAGCTAGTGAACGGTGACATAACTCCAGTGCCTTCAGCAACTTCTAATGCAGCAAGTACACAACATAAACTGGATGTTGTTCATTTGTAGATGAAGATGTTCATAAGTGTGGCCGCTGCCAGTCCGAGTTTTCCACACTGGAGGCTTTCTTACAGCACAAGTTACACCGAAACTGCAAGAGGTCCTCGGAGGCGCAGGGCGAAAAATTCCAAGATGACAATCAAGAGGAGGTATTCTATTATTACAAGTGCCGTTCTGCAACTGAATTTGTAACCTCTCTCGCTAGCTAAATATGGTAACCAAAGGACATTTGCCTGTTCACAGGTCTCGGCCACAGATGGAACAGCTTCCTTTCTGGCGAAAACGGATGGCCTTTCTACAGACGACTCAGAGAAGTTCAATATCAAAGGTAGTTCTACGGAAACTTTATTTTGGAATGTCATTCTCATCAATTGGAAGCGGTTTAAAGCAGAAGTTTCCCTTTTCTTCTTTTTCAGGTGAGGAGGGGCACCAGTTTGCTCGGGGGCGTAGAAAAAGAGGTGCTTCATCGAAGGATACGGATCATCCTGAGGGAGATGAGGATTACAGCCCTGACTGTGCCGACTCTAAACTGGTCTTCAAGCTTAACGGGGAAGGACGCTACATTTGCCAAATGTGCGACAAGACGTTCAAAACTGTAAGTGTTAACAGTAGCTGGGTCTTCAAGCTGTCTCTTACCAGCTTTCCTTTAAAAGCAATTAGTTTGACTAACCTGTTTCATGTTTCACTTGTTAGACAAATATTCTGAGAACTCATATGAGCACACATAGCGAGCAGAAGAATTTTTCTTGTGAGCTGTGTGGGATGGCCTTCCGCACCAAAGGATCCTTGATTCGCCACAATCGTCGCCACACAGGTATAGGCTGTAGTTATTTAGATGGCTTTCCAGGATTGGCTGATTGACAAGTATATAATACACGTTTTTCAGCTTGGTTCAGATGTATGAAACAAATGTCTCAGCTCAGCTTGATCGAACTTTCTACAAACACTCCTCTTTCCTTTTCACAGATGAGCGGCCATACCGCTGCAACCTGTGTGGCCTGTCCTTCAGGGAGTCAGGGGCTCTCACCAGGCACCTAAAGTCCATCACCCCTTGCACAGAGAAGATCCGCTTCCAGCAATGCAAAGAAATACTGGTCGGCAAGGACGGTGTTAAGAAAGGTACCCTGGAGTAGCAGCCCTTCTGTCGAAACGACATTTCGTTGGCTGTATGCTTGTCCTCTTTTTTTGAGGATGTTTTGAAGGCTTATTTCCAGGGGGTTTTAAAAGTACTTTTTGGTTCTGTAGAGGCTGGACAGGCCCAATCGACTGACCTGCAGGATGTGGAGCAGCAGCAACAGCAGCAGCAGCAACAGGAAGTAGAAGAGGCGCAGGCTGAGATGGTCAGCCTGGTGGAGGCCACCACCCAGGAGGTCATCCATGAGGTCCACTTCCAAGTGGAGGTGGATGGGGGCACACACGAGCAGCAGGTGAGTGGCCAGCCTCTCCAAACATCCAAGTTGGCTCTCTGTCTAACTTCGGTTTTGCTGGTAGATAACCCGTTGATGTCAGCCTTTTATTACAATATTAAACGTATCTCATTGTTGAATCCGAATATGTGCGTATGGACTGATATCTGGTCATAAAATTGCTTACAGACTTCATCACTGTATTCTTCAGTTGCTGTTTTAACCTGCCTCTCGGGCTGTGTTTTTTTGTTTGTTTTGTTGCTGTTCTGGGCCCAGGTGGTGATCAACCAGTCCCAGGCTAAAGCCCTGGCTGCGGGCGACAACCTCATTTGCCAGGCCATCATCAACTCGGGCATCGCCCTGGAGACAGAGGGGGAGGCGGCGGCGGAGGAAGGGGCCCAGCCGGGGGTCGAGGTGGTCCCCAAAGGGGTCTACCACATGTCGGATACCGAGAGCCGCTTGACAGACATCCAGGTCATGGAGGAGTGCGTGGAGATGGAGATGGAGACGGAGGAGGAAGGGGAGGAGACTGAGGTAAAAGAGGAGAAGGGTGGTGGGATTCACTGACTTAAAAAACATAATCCACGACTTGATGGATGGGATGATGCCTGATTTTATGAGGTCAAGTTTACCTTGCTAAAGGGACACTTTCACCTGAGAAACCTTTTATACGTGTAGGACTCCTACTGAAACTCTTGCTCGCTTTTACATGGCTCATCGTCATTATTCAAAGGAGTCTTCTTATTGGCGCCGTCTCTAAGGAACATCTGTACCTTTTGTCTGGCCCCCAGGACATGTCCGATGGTCAAGATGATCAGGTGCAGGCCGGGATGCACGTTTGTCCCCACTGCAGCCGCGCCTTCAAGGGACTCAACTACCTGCGCTTCCACGTCATGGGCCACCTGGGTGCGTGGGTCAATGGAGGGGAAAACTAGCCAAATCCAGTCAGAGTCCCTGTTCACTCTCGGTTGACTCTATTGGGTTTGTTGGCCACTGTGGAGTGTTCCTATGCAATGGGGACCATAAGTTGTAGTTGGCAAGACGCTGTTATGGTTTTAAGCATGGCAATGATGCTTGCCACGTCATTTAATTATCATACTGCCTGGCCTTGTAAAAAAAATGACTGAACAGCCAAACATTAGTCAGACCCTCAACATGCTTAATACATTACTACTGTTTGTAGGCATAGAGAGTCATTCAGTTGATGTGACTGATGTGCTCTCCCTTCCTGGCAGGCCACAAGCCCTTCAAATGTGAGATGTGCGAGAAGGAGTTTGTGACGGGCTACCTGCTGAAGAAGCACATGGAGGTACACGTCAGCGAGCGGCGGTACAAGTGCGGCGAGTGCGGCAAGCTCTACAAGACCATCGGCCACGTGCGCGAGCACATGCGCTCCCACTCGGACGAGCGGCCCTACCACTGCAGCAGCTGCAACAAGGGCTACAAAACCAAAGTGAGCAGCCCCGAAAGGAGAACGGCAGCTCCGCCTAAAAGTCTCAGGCGGTTATATGCTGAGCATGACAACAGCTACATCGATTCCTTGGGGCTAGCTATCTCTTCAAGCCTTCACTTTGTCCTTATCTGCTGCCTCACTAAAGGGAATATACTCACAGGTCCACTTGTGTTGATTTCGTTTGCTAACGGTGTGACCTTCGCTCTCCCCTCCAGAATGCCTTGATGGTTCACCAGCGCACGCACGCCCAGGAGAAGCCCTACGTGTGCCAGTTCTGCCTGCGCGGCTTCCGGGAGAAAGGCTCCCTGGTGCGCCACATCCGCCACCACACTGGCGAGAAGCCCTACAAGTGCACCAAGTGTGGCCGCGGCTTCGCGGAGCATGGGACCCTGAACCGTCACCTGCGTGCCAAAGGTCAGGTCAATGGACACCTCGTAACCCTAGGAGGTGCTTGTTGCATGGGGAGTAACGGGATAAAAGTGAAGTCGGGATAGGCAATGGGTCGTTGTACGGAGCCCTCTGAGGGAGTTTGTCGTTCCAGCGTTCTCCGTTCCAAAAGGAGTTAAGAGTGGGATAGAATGCGTTCCCGTGCTTAGTGGTTTTGCTTGTCTCCCTCCCCCAGGAGGCTGTCAGAAGGAGAACGAGGAGCACGGTGTGGTGCTGGTGAACGCAGAGGAGCAGCAGGCGGCGGCGCTGGCCGCGGCAGACGGCATGGCCGAGGACCCCCACGCCGTCCTGGTGGAGTTCTCCTCGGTGGTGGCCGACACACAGGAGTACATCGTCGGGGTAAGGCCCCCGGGGCGTCGCCGTAGCTGGGGACTGGTCCCCATGTAGAGCCTAGGCCTGGATGCCGGTTCTGTATGGCTTCTGAATGTTTCTTTTAGGCAGTACTTAAAGAGTAGGTTTATACAATGTCTCTCACACTCACACACGCATGTGGTGACAGGTCCTCTGAACCTAGTTGTGGTGCAGTTTGACCGCAATGCTTTAGTATCACAGCGTGTTTGGATGCATTTCTGCGTGGCGTGTCCACTGTGTCTAACTCCTGTTTCTGTGCGTCCTCTGCTCCAGACCCCAGCTGAGGAGGAGGTGCAGGGGGAGGAGGTGACCCTCATCCAAGACAGCCAGAATCAGGTCAGCGCTCTGCTTCCATGGACTCTCCCTCTCCCCAACATGGTGGACAAACGGGACTGTGAAGATCATAGATGCTATGAAATTAATAATTTCTCAGCAGGGCTAAAATAATAATCGGAATACGTTTAAGAGTTAAATTATGAAAAGGACTCAAACCCTGTCTGTCTGAAGTATTTGAAAACGTAAATAAGAAATATATTTATATTTGTGTGTGGAAAGCATAACAAAAAAATCTAATTAGATTGAAGACCTAAATTGAATTTGCTAGCCTTGGAAATGGTATAATCTTCCAGTTTTGCTCATGAGACAAAGCGCAGTTGAGTTATAACCTTATGAATTCAGCTTGCTTCTCATCGATCCTGGGTCCTCTTTAGTCTCCCTACCCTACTCCCTCCCCTGCCATTTGCCTTGAAGACATTTGCTCATCGTTATTTCACAAAACATTCAAGTCAATCCAGGCCTGAGACTTAAACGGATTATTGTGCTTGGCTTATTGCTGCTGCTATTGTCCGGTGAATAACCCCTCCCCCCCTGTGTGTGTGTGTGTGTGCGTGTGTGTGTGGTCTGTAGATGGGCAACCAGATCATGAAGGTGGTGCAGCAGCTGGTGAGCCAGTCTCGGGGCGCAGGCATCGCCGGCCACCAGATCATCGTGCGCAACGTGACGGCACTGGACCAGGAGGGCGGCGCCTCGGCCACGGCCTCCATCTCAGACTGCGGCGACACCATCACCATAGCCACGCCCGAGAGCCTGACGGAGCAGGTCGCCATGACACTGGCCTCGGCCATCAACGACGGCACCCTGCTTGGGACGGTTGGGGGCGAGCCCGCCGAGGAGGAAGAGGCGGCGGTGAGGGCCGTCACCATGGTGACCGCCTCGGAAGGGGTACCGGCGGGAAATGGGGAAGGGCAGGCCGGGGATCAGCCGCAGGAGTTTGTCATCACCTCCTCGGAAGAGGTGGATATCCAGACGGTCATCGTGGGATGAGCAGGACGAAGCACAGAGGAGAGGACCCTGCAGGGTCAGACATACCCTGGTGGCTCACCTAGATCAGTTGGAGGAGCTATCCCTGTAATGAGGACGGAGGAGCGGTCATCATCTAGGGCTGTTTGTGTGCAGGGAAATCACTGCTATGTGAGTGGCAAACCTATACCAGGACTGAGATTGTTTTAGGAATACGATTAGTATTTTTGTACAAGGATATTTTGTTTTGATATCTCAGTCAAATTCAAGGCAGTTTAAAGTTTTGGTGAACAGACTGTTCAGAGTGTACACTGTACAATGTTCTGTATGTCATTTCTGTTTACAAAGAAAGCACATGGTGGAATGTGGAACTCGCGACATGACATAACAAGTTTCTGGCCTGCTCCAAAGTTTACCACTGACAATTTGATTGAAATAGTTACTGTCTAAGAGGGAAGACAATGTAAAAGCAAAGCACTGCACGGTACATACATGCCTGTTGTTTTTCTCAGCCTTATTTTTGACCGTTTGCCATAGTCCCTAAAGCTGTAAAAGAACGTTAAGTCGCTCTTTGGAATGTGTTTATTTGTAATATTTATGAAAGGAACCCCGATCCCCCCACTTGGGAGTTTCTAACTGAAATGTTGATAGTTTCTCCTGTTTGTCTGGTTTGTGAATTTAAGTTTCTCATCACTGAACTGTGGCTGCTTGCGTGTGTCCCTGTGCTTGTCTGTGCATGCATTAGGACTGTGTGCAAGCGCTACAGCGTTTGTGCATGCGTCTGTGCTGTGTGTTTTTCCCCAGGACACCCAGCGTGCTATTCTGAGCTGGTCAACTACATGCAGCGCCCCACTGCATGACAAGTAGGGCAATAAGAAGAACACAGAGCTACTGCTGTGGTCTAGTTACCCCGCTGGAGTTTGGATGAAATAAATGCAATTTTCTAGTACAACTTTCTCCTGGTCTTCCTTTGGATTGTATCTCTCTAGGCAGAGAATGAATATGTGTGTATGTGTACTTAGGTGGAGAATGGATTCAATCCTGGTGACAATGTAAAGATTAGATTATAATTGATTGGGTGTAGTGTTTATGGTTGCAAAGGGCGACTGTGCCCTCAGAAGGTTAGGATCGGGGGTTGATTCGTCAGCCTGGCAGATTCAGGCTGCAGCCCTTCTCTGATCCTACCTCTAATGCTGCTCGCCTGTTGTCTGTCGTCTATTTTCCCTCCTGCTTGCTGTCTCGTAATCTTCTAAATTGCACGCAGGCCTTCTCTGTCGTCTTTTGCACTCACACTCTTTCTGGTC
>JAVQIZ010225972.1:0-13045 GCA_036023535.2 Galaxias brevipinnis | reverse complement strand
CGCTGCTCCTTCGCGTCGAAAGGAGCCAGATGAGGTGGTACGGGCATCTAATTAGGATGCCTCCTGGGCGCCTCCCGTTGGAGGTTTTCCGGGCACGCCCTACTGGTAGGAGACCCCGGGGTGGACCCAGAACACGCTGGCGAGATTATGTATCTCGTCTGGCCTGGGAACGCCTCGGGATCCTCCAGGGGGATCTGGAAAACGTTGCTGGGGATAGCGACGGATGGAATTCCCTGCTGAGCCTGCTGCCACCGCGACCCGGCCCCGGATAAGCGGCGGAAAATGGATGGATGGATGGATGGATGGATAATTCACATATCATAACACTAAGGCACACTATTATAAAAAGCAACACATTAGCATTAGATAAGGTATATTAAGACACAGGTCAATTTTTTGATTGATTTAAGATCATTTTTACAGTTATATTGCTTCACCCCTTCACTCCCTCACTCCAAAAAATACTGAAAAGTGCTTTATAATATATATATATATATATATATCCATCCATCCATTCATCCATCCATTAGCTATACCACATCCTATAAAGGGTCGCGGGGGGGCTGGAGCCTATCCCAGGTGAGAGGCGGGTACACCCTGGGCAGATCGCCAGTCTATCACAGGGCTATACATATATATATATATATATATATATATATATATATATATATATGTATGTTATATAATGTATAATTATAATAATTATTATTTATTGTTTTATTAGCTTATTATTGTTGTTAATCATCTTATGCTACCTGCAATTAAGCATTTTACCGCTCTGTGTACCTGAATACAGTCTGTATACAGTTCACGATATTTATATGATTGGAAGAAGTCAGATGTTGCAACTGGCCCAAAGTGGGCTTTTACACTTGCGTTCAGTTCTGTGCTGTCCACCAACACACGAGGCTGTAGTAGTGCTGCAGCGGTTATTTTAGGGGGCTGGCCACCCGCAATGCCTGGTTGCTGATGGTGGAAACGCAATCACATCCGCATTTTCTCGTGAAAATGCATTTCTAGTTAAAAATATAATACGTGAACCAATCACTTAGCTGTATATGAGCGCACTAGACACCAATACCCAAGACATGTGGGCACTGGAATGGAATCAATTGGTTCAAAACTGCTAATAATAATAATCTAATAATCTAATTCTAATAATAATAAGAATCTGTCATTGCGATAACAGTATCATGCTGACACAATCACATAATAATAATAATAATAATAATAATAATAATAATAATAATAAATTACATTTGATATAGCACCTTTCTAGAACCCAAAGCGCTTTACAGTATTAGGGGGAGCCTCTTCATAAGACAACATTAAAACTGCTGTGGTGCAATTGGACCGTTCTTTTAAGTTCAGTCGATGGGACACAAGCTCGATCATATTCCACTGATTCTCACATTACTAGCAAAAGGTATCAACGCTAACCATAGCTGGTTGGCACATTTTAAACTGCTAAATAGTTAAAGCATAGACCTTACTTGCCAAATACTTGTCGAACAATTCTGAAAGCATAAAAATGAACAGTAGGCTTTATTTATACTTTGTTTGGCCACATACCATATGTCTGCCTTAAACTAACTAACTCATCACTCGCGACTGTGAAGTGCAATTTCGCGTGCGTGCATTCTTTCACCAAGGCTTCAGTGCTCGCCGCTACTGCAAATAAGAGAGGGAAGGTAATAGTATAGGGCATCGCCAGGGGCACCAATCTCCTGACCTGATATTTTGATTCACTCAACATATCTGTTCGTTAGGGCAGCTGTGAGCAAACAAGAATTTATTTGAAAAAAGATCTACATTAGAAAAAGGGCACTTTAATGGAGGGCAAAAGGGCAGGGGCTCAAGCCCATAGATATACATACATAGATCCCACAAATTGGGATTTGATGTGCGTCTACATGGTCACCATATTGGGGCGGTCAACAGTTAAAAGTTGAATAAGTTAGACCGCTTGAAACAATGCCACTGGCATGTGTAACATTTGGTTATACAAATAAAAACAGGCAAAAACAGGCATCATGGGATAATTTTTTATCTTTAATTATTTTCACACACAGGATAACTTAAAGGTGCAGTATGTATGTTTGAATTTCTAGCAATAAATAATTTTTTTTAATGTTTTTTACGTTTATTACATACCTTCCAGAGGATATCATTAAACCAAATGCTCAGAGAGAAGGTGCACTATATATGAGCACCCTGGGCCCTGTATTCAGCTTTTAAAAAATCTATGGAGGCCCTCCTTTCCCCAACCAATCAGGAGAGTTTGTGCAAGGAGTAAGGGCTACCTGCCTGTCAATCACCTCCTGCTTACAACATCACCCTCCAAACAAGCTTATTACAATTCGCTTCGCAGACAAAAGTAGCAGCGATGTGAAGTCGTGCATGTTGTTGCAAAAGACTTGGCTTGTCAAATTGCCAAATGCAGTTTTAGAACATTAGGAAGTATCGTATCAGATTTATGTAAAAAAGGCATTATTTGTTTACATGCATGTTGGATATACTTGTAATGCACTAGCTCATAGGGCTACTAATAGGGGAATAAAATTACTCAATTGTTTTTGTTAACGTTAGCTAACTGTATGTTGTTACTATGGAACGATCATTTGCGTCTCTGTCTGTGCTTGTTGCTTTGGTGTGAACCACTCAGTTTTAGAGCGTTCACAATCATACGTACGGAATTCTTTTGTTTCTCACCTCTGATACAGACATCGCTTTATGCGTTGCCTTGCTCAGGCTCATGAAGTCTAATCAGAGCGCACACGGGTATGTGTGGCATGGGCGGGACCAAAGACTCAGGAGGTTGGCCTTTTTGAGTGTTGTGATTCAAATTGTTGCCATTTTCCCCCAATTCTCTAGAACTACATACTGCACCTTTAAGTAAGTGACAATCTTGTTGTGTTTTACTGTTACGTAGGCTAAATTAGTGAGCGTGAAATATTGCTTTAAACTGTCCTGAAAATGACCTGACATAGTTGTGATGTGACGCCTACCTGACAAAAACATAACGTTACTGAATAATTGTTAAAGCGCTACTTAGCCATAAACGTGGAATTTACTTAACAATGACCTCATTCTTTGTTTAATTTACTTTATAGAAAATTATCAGCTGGAATGTGTTTAGTGCTCATGAGATTAAACACGCTAGCTAGCCTAAATTAGCTAGGTCTAGTAAACCATATTTGTGCTGCTATCTTAATGCACTGGTTGCACCATTCAGCTATGCCAGAAGTAATTTTGAGATGGCCTTGTTTTTGTCAAAAGTTCACCAAAGGTCTCGGACTAAGAAAAGCTTGAGCCATAGTTGTCATCTGACAATCATCCCTTTTGCATGTGTCATATGTTTTATATGTGTCACCCTTCTTATGCCTAAGTCAAACCTGACATGTCACTGTGCTTTCTTAGCGATTGGCCTTACCAAAGGGTCCTTCAAGGGTTTTCCATGCACTTCTTAGTTAACACAGACCAATCAAAACGATTGTTTTATGTTAAATATAACTGCAAGCAGTATGTGTGGTGGCTGGCTATGTAAAAACAATTGCAGAAAAAAATAACATTAAGGGAAAAAAAAGAAGAAACATAAAAATAGCATAAAAAAAATACAAGAAAATAAAGACAAAGAAGATAAAAAGACAGAAATTTGGTTGGAATGGTCATAGAATTCTCAGCAAATGGAGGAGGTTGCACATCCACCAACCTAGACCACCTTTAGTATCCTAGATAACAAAATCAGATTGTTCATGTACTGCGTCTTAAGAAATTTCTTGTCATTTAGTTTTAATTGTTTTAAAGACTCAAATAGTTTGAAATAGTTCACATGAACTGACTCGAATGAGTAGACTCAATAAGACTGCACATCACCAGCGACTTGGGTAAGGACAACTGAGACCGACGTCTGTTTAACAATTGAATTGCTGACTAAGTCATAAGGTCACATACTAAATGAGAAGACATGCTCTGACCTTATTCACGACACACCATACACAGTCACGGTGTCACATCTAACAAAAGAACCAACCGATATCTAAATTTACAGCACTTCATAACTCTTTACATAATCATGATAAAAACATGATAACAAGGAAACATAAACATGATAACAAGGAAACATTAAGAACGTACTGTCCATAACAATAACATAGTTACTCGCCAGGCATGCTGGGAGTTACGCCCGATGTTACATTATGTTGATTAGTCATATTTTTTCAAGAACAAAGATGTCTGCCATGCGTGGTGATGAACCCCAGCTCCAAAATAAATTGGGTAATAAAGCTAAGAACAAATCTAAGAACGCATAAACCTCTCTTTGATATGACAAATTTGGTGTTCCAAACCGTACAAATATCTGCTTTGTAGTGTTGATTTGACACCTTTTCACATAATTGTAGTAATAGGCTATAGATTTACACAGTGACATCGCCACCGCTCGCATCTCACACAACAAAAGTCGCGTTGTAGCCGCTTGCCGCGTCTCTATGAATCTCTTTCGAACAAGCAAAAGAGAACCAAGCGAACAGGAAAAGTTCACTTTCGCCTAAAGTATACTGGAGCCTTTACTTGCTGGATGAGAAACACTGACATAGCATGCAAGGTTGACTTGTGTAATTACTTTTTTACCAAGAGGGGGCGCGAAGTGGAGTGTAATACACATTTGAAATGACACGTGACTAGGGCTGGGGCGACTCGTCGACGAGTCGATTCAAATCGATTTAGAAAACATGTCGATTTGCCTCACATGCGTTGAAGCATCGCAATTCAGTCAAAGACAAAAAAGAAACTGGATTTCCATGGAAAATTAGATGCAGTCAGGGGTTTTTCTGATTATAGATTTACGAAGCCGCCACCTCCGTCAAATTTCATGCCAGCTCTTGACAAAACATAATTTTCTAGCAATGCACTTGGTGGGTTTCTGCTGGATTTGTAGGTGCAATTGTTGCATTACACCGTCGCCGATATGGTAGCGCTGTAGGTCTACTTTAAACTCATAAGTCAAGTCTGCTACTTATATAATATATATATATATAATATATTTTTACTCTAATAAAATAGTTTTGATTAACAAGTTGCGATTCGGTAGGTGCGTGCAAATTTATGACCACTAGCGTCTGCTTTGTAACAATGCTAGCATGATGATTGAGTACTTTCGCTATGTTGTCAGGTCAGACTCTAGGTCACTGCAAAGTAATAATCAAAACCTGGTATGGATTTTCAGAGAGTTGGCCTAACGCAATGAAAGTGGATTGGATTCACATGATTTGTGTCAAGTAATTCACATGTTTTGTTAGTTTAGAATTATTTTTGGCACAAGTTTATTTGATAAATAATTTAATTTAAAACCAATACCTTACAGTGAAGGTGTCAATAAATAAATTGTTATAAGGTTTAATGGTTAGACAGGTGCATAGATGTTGTATTAATCGAGTGCAAAACAAATCTTTAAAAGAATCGTTAGATTAGTTGACTAATCAAAAAAAGAATTGTTAGATTAATCGTTTGAAATTAAATTGTTAGGTGCACTATACTATTAACCCTGACATGTTTTTTGATAGTGGGAGGAAACCGCAGCACCTGATGGAAACCCACACAAACATGGGGAGAACATGCAAAAGCCACACAGAAAGGCTCTTGGATCAGGTGAGGTTTGAACCAAGGATCTTCTTGCTGTGAGGCAACAATGCTAAGCGCTGAGGCACTGTGCTGCCAATGTAATGGCTCCTACCTCAAGAAAAGGCCTATGTGGTTTGGTGCATTGATATGATTTTTTTGTTTGATATGATCATGTGTGATGATGTTGGCAAGGCAGCATGTGATAGGCCACACCATTTTACCAGACACTAAATGAACAAGAATGGGTTTTGAGTCAATGTTTGTCTGTCGAGTCATTAACTACTTTATGTGCTATGGCCGGTCAGAAAGCCCTGCTGTCTAGTTTAGATTTCTTAAGTAGTGGCTTAATAGATTTTTAATGGATCAGGAAATGTCCATCACAGTAACTTCCAGCTATTATGGGGAATGAGCTGAAATTGTTAAATGATTTTGTTAGGGGATGGTCAAATTCAACCTCATATTGCCGTTTGCTGAACGGAAAATATGCCAACTCTCCAGACTTTGAAACAGATGTCTGACTTACCCAGCCCGCTGCTGCGAGTAAGTTTAAAATATGATCTATAGTGGAGCACAATAAAATTTCCCCCATTTTATTGTTATTTATCACTTAGTTAAACTACTAAACTACTAGCACCCTGGTCTTTGCATTTGAACAGACTTTCACCAATAAATTCGGAGTAGACTGCTTCTAAATTGGAGCCTGCAGCTCACATTGGGCCATGTAAACATTGCCCCCCCCCCCCCACACACACACACACACGCAGTATAAACTAACAACACAATATGTTCAACGCACAACTTACTGCTTAGATATCATTAAGCTCATGCAAACAAAATAGCAGTTATTTGGAGCTATTTGTCAGTTTTCTCCCATATAATTCATATAATCTATGGCCATTTAAAAAAATAAGCATGAAGAATTTAAACTAATGCACTAAGAGCCAATTCGAAAGTACACATTTTCAGGTGCATACCTTCTTGATGAAGTTGAGTGGCCAACCTTTATCCCTTTTAGGTAAGTCTTGAACCAGTTTAGGCCACACCAGTTTAAACAGTATGTGACAGGACAGTTCAAACAGTATGTGATAGGCCACACCAGTTTAAACAGTATGTGATAGGCCAGTTCAAACAGTATGTGATAGGCCACACCAGTTTAAACAATATGTGATAGGCCAGTTCAAACAGTATGTGATAGGCCACACCAGTTTTAACAGTATGTGATAGGCCACACCAGTTTAAGCAGTATGTGATAGGCCAGTTTAAAAAGTATGTGATAGGCCACACCAGTCTAAACAGTATGCGATAGGCCACACCAGTTTAAACAGTATGTGATAGGCCAGTTCAAACAGTATGTGATAGGCCACACCAGTTAAAACAGTATGTGATTGGCCACACCAGTTTAAACAGTATGTGATTGGTCACACCAGTTTAAACAGAATGTGATAGGCCAGTTTAAACAGTATGTGATAGGCCACACCAGTAAAAACAGCATGTGATAGGCCTTACCAGTTTAAACAGTATGTGATAGGCCAGTTTAAAAGTATGTGATAGGCCACACCAGTTTAAACAGAATGTGATAGGCCACACCAGTTTAAACAGTATGTGATAGGCCTCACCAGTTTGCCAGACGATGCAGTAGTATTGCATGGCTTTAGAAACTTCTGATACGATAACTGACATAATTTGAGTCAACTGGAGGTGTACCTGTAAATGTACTGTATTTTAAGGGCACATCTTCAAACTCAGTGCTTCTTTGCTTGACATCCTGGTCAAATCAAAAATAAATCAGCAAAGACCTCAGAAAGAAATTGTGGTCCTCCACAAGTCTGGTTCATCCTCGGAAGCAATTTCAATATGCATGAAGGTACCACATTCATCTGTACAAACAATAGTACGTAAGTATAAACACCGTGGGACCTTCATACTGCTCAGGAAAGAGACACGTTCTGTCTGGAGAACGGTCCTGTGGAACAACAGTGTAACTGTTTGGCCATAATGCTCATTGTTATGTTTGGAGGAAAAGGGGGAGGCTTGCAAGCCGAAGAACACCATCCCAACCGTGAAACGGGGGTAGCCACTTAATGTTGTGTGGGTGCTTTGCTGCAGGAGGAACTGGTGCACAGTTAGGCTAATAAAGGTAGTGTAAAGGAAGTCTGACACACAAGTGAAATGTTAAAGTTTAAAAAAGGCATAGCTGGGAAGCATCTTAGACCCTTAACATATGACCCAAAAAAAATGCATAGGGTTAAGAAAGCTTACAGCAAATAGTACTACCCACGTGATAATTCTTTAGATAATAACACTGTCCTACTAGAAGGTTTGTGTATAAAATAATATATGCATTGTAAAATATCCTTATTTGCTTCTTAATCTTATATATCCATGTTCTCTTAATAACACTGTCCTACTAGAAGGTTTGTGTATAAAATAATATGCATTATTAAATATCCTTATTTGCATCTTAAATCTTATATACTCATGTTCTTAAAATATTTCAATTGAGTTTTGTTAGTTTTGGCTAATTAAATACATACCAAAAGAACAATGTAGTTTTAGTAAAAGACTAGCTTTCATGTAAAATGCTGAACTTAAAGCAGGTATTTAATAACAATAATACTAGAATGTGCATTTGTTCATAACCATTATTAATAAAAAACCAAACCTCCTTATTAATGAGTATGTTTTGATGCAGTACATAACCTACAAACATAATAACATTGTGCCATTAGATAAAAGTGAAAAAAATCTCTACATACCTTAACAAGTGGTATCCTTACAGAAAAACTGAATGATACATTTAAAAAATCCCCATGCAGAATCCATAAAAAACCCTGATACCACAAAAAAATCCCAATCCATTCTTTTGAAAACAAGTTAAATTATTGGTTGACTCAAAGCATCAAGTGTGTATATTCTGGCCAAAACGCAGCATTAATTTCCTGGCCGATTTTCCTGGCTGCTACGTCAAATGGGAGGTGGAAAACCTTTATCCAATTAGTGTTCACTCAGATGAAGTAAGGATGCCTGCCCCGAATAAAACACACGCTCTTTGTGGAGACCTGAGGTCAGATAATTGGCTACCGTAGTGCAGAGGCCTGCTGTTGCTCACACTGATCCCTGCCATTCAACACAACTTTGTCCTGACAGAACATACAACCTGACCCAATGCCAGCTTCCACTTCCATAGAGGTTCCATAGAGGTTTTAAAATAAAGGACAGGAACCATGATGGCCAATTTCAATAGTTGAAAATGGTGAGAAACTGTAGATTCTAAAGATACAATATTAGAGAAAAACAAAGTACAAGCTTGTTTTAAAAACTGTATTAATTTGATCTAATAATTGAATAATAAACATGTACATGAGTTTTAAAGCATTGCGTATCAGCACCACACCTAACAGCCCTGAATTATAAATTAAAAATTTTTTTTTTATTATTATTATTATTATTATTATTATTATTATTATTATTATGAATAATAATAATATTAAACTTTATTTACAGTGGCTTGCAAAAGTATTCAATCCCCCTGAAACGTATTTGTCTGGATTACAAATTATACATTGATAAATTGTTCTGTTTAATATTTTATTTCAAAAGACTGACCATCAAAATTAATTATTTTATAGTGGCATTAGTGTTAGAAACAAAAAAACTGAAATATGCTGTTTGCAGAAGTATTCAACCCTTGTGCTTTGGGAGCTACAAGTAGACAAATGAAAAATATTGCCCTAATGAGGCCACTGTTGGCCTTACAATTGGCCTCACCTCTGAAACATTAGAATAGCTCTATAGGGGAGAGTGGAGTAAGTTGAGTCAGTGGGAAGTGGAACCACCCCTTGTTCTAAGGAAACTATAGACACAATTTGTCATGTGACCACTCATTTTTGAAGATTAATCTTTTTTACTCAGCCTGTGATGGAGAGAGGCCCATGGAATCAATGGTACGCTCAGCTATGTTAAAAAAAATTTTTTTTGCTGTTCAAAGTAGTTTCTTTATGTTCAAGGAGTCATGATTCTTGTCTCTGAACAATTACAGACAAGTTTGGAAAAATCTCACATATGTGTTAGTGCTTTATGAAGTTACAATGTGAGACTATACTGTTAGCAGGATGTTAGCTCTAAACTGTTGGATGATACAAGTTTGTTGAAATGGCGGAGATGGGGTAATTTGAGACAAGACAAGAAATATACAGAAAAAGAGAAGAAAATGGCTCTGAAAGGGTCAAAACAAATGAGCAGTAGGAGTAGCCCAGTTCTGTGGTGAGAATTGCAGTTGATATTGATCTTAATTTTTTTTTTACTTGATTTTGTTCTGAAAATTTCAAATAGGCTTTGAAGAAAATTGGCCTTTGAAGTTGTAAACTGTTAAGAAGTCAACTTGGTATTGCATTTGTCTTGCTTTGATAAAGCATTAGGCCTATATGAGGTGAAAATGTTCAGTATTAATTCAACATAATCAATGGCACAATTTATCCCCATGTGGCTCAATTTATCCTCTACTTAGGCTCAACTTACCTCTGATCGGTAGCAAGTTGAGCCAAGAGACCACTTTTTTTGGAAAGTCTTTTTTTGAAAACTGTTTATTTTAGATCCAAAGTTATTATTACCAGGGATGCACCACATCCTGAAATATATGTACATCGTTTAGTTGGAGACTTTAATGTCATGCCCTCACTTTAAAGACACCTCAAGTAAAAACCTGCTCAATTTACCCCACTCTCCCCTATATTGATAGTTTAGCTTCCAATTTAAAAATATATAAAATGTTTGGCTGCCTAAACATCTCTACTCCTTCAATGTTTCTATCACCTCTCACTTGGTCTTCGAATTCAAGAGCACTCCGTCCGGGGCTATAGCCTACACAGCCTGCATGGCACTAATCTCGCGATGCCAGACCTATCTCCACACTTTGATGCACTGTGCGTGGCACCAACTCTTTGCTGGTCTAGGACCAAGCACCACTTGAAGCCTGGTTTATACTTCTGCGAAGGAGCATGTAAACGTCTCTACGTAGCTTTGTCTGAATGTATTGTACAGCACTTTGGTCAGTTCTGCTTGTTTTAAACGTTCTCTATAAATAAACTTGATTTGATTTGATGTAAGAAAATATGAAAAGCAGTGAGCAACCTTCAGTATCTTTGTTTATACTTTCATTGGACATATACGGGAGTTTCCGTGTCCGAGCTTCTTCTACGGATTTCTGTACATTTTGAATTACTCAATGAGCCACCGCCACTTTGTGGGCCTGTTAAACTTAGGTTGAGGTATGCAGGCAAACTGTAGTGCGAATGTAAGTGCCACATGAACGTTTAAGTTCACTAACACGCTCACGCAGCAGTATAAACCAGGCTTTTAACTTCAAGTTGGGGGCGGAATTATCGTAAACAACAAAAAGATCAACTAAAACTTGAATATTCCAGCAAGAAATTAACCATCGCTAGCTCACAAGTAATCTTTTTTATAACGCTAAACACATATCGTAGTTAATTGGTATAATGAGCAATGATAGAAACATAATCCTATTCATAGCTATAGTAGCATGATTTGACAACATTCCTCATGGTCTACCACACTTCTCTCTGGCCAATTTAACGTTAACCAGAAAGACGAGTCACCCACAACTTTATTAAGAGCAGAATCTTTCGAATCAATACCTGTATACAAATATTAAATATCTAAAACAACGAATTAATATTTAAAAAGGTACCCTTTTAATATTTTTTTATCCCGCCTTGCAGGTGTTTCTGAGCCTCCCCTCCAAATTAGTGATGTGTCGTTTATGAACAATTTGTTCATTTTGAACGAATCTTTGAAATGACTCGAGACTAACAAGTAGTCTCAGAGTGATTCATTAATTTTGGATGCGCATGCGCAACAACAGTTCGAGTTCGAGTAATTCGTTAATTTTGTTCAGCATAGGCTTAGTAAAGGAAACAGAAATGAATAGTTCACCCCTCGACTGGGTCTTTGGGTCTGAGCAGAGCCGTTGAAAGAGAGAGTTGCGCCAACGGAAGTTCGAAATGCTTGATCATCACGTGATTCATGTAGACCTCAGATAGTTCCCGGAAATGCTTCGGAGGCCGTTCACATTCTGTAATAACGAGAGGCAAAACTGCGATTTTGGGTTAGTTGTTGTGAATAAAAACATCGATTTACAATATTTAAATTGTGTATGTACCGACATGTGTATGTAGTTACATCAATACGTTTAAAAAAGGAAAGAAGTGAAATTCGTTAAGATTAGTGTGAATAACCAGCGTTAACGGAATACAAATGGACCCAATCAAACCTCTCGTCTGGGGATAGGGTTGCAGCCTCAACTATTTTAAAGTCCCCTGATGCCGTTTACCTGTGTTTCGCGTTTTGTAACTGGGGGTTGCTTTAGATCTCACCATAGCACCCTACATAATAAGTAAGATGGTCTTCTCAGTGATAAGAAAAACACTTTTGTTAGGCTCCCAGAAAACAACTTGCAAGTTGCCTTTTTACTTTACTTCCCTTGAAAATAATTTGTATTATTTGCTTATTACCAATTATATTGTTATAATATAAAAATATACCTTAAATATTACCTTTTCATTTTCTTAATGTTCTGTCATTTAAATATCAATTCTGCCTTTAAACAGGGCACAGCTGGAAAGGTGACCCAGTGTCAGTTGATTACCCTTATATAAATAAATAAATAAAAATAGTTGACGTTGACATGTTTAGGCTAACATTACCGTGTTGTCCTTGCATATAGTCTGCAGCATGGGGATGCTTCAATTGCTGAGAAAAGAGTAAGAATGTATGGTTTCCCCACAGACACAGAGGAGACATAAATAGTTCGCGAAACTCAGCAGGAGCAATCCTACTATGAATAACAATTTCAACTGCAAAAAAAAAATTTAGATAATCAGATTCAAACACTACATTTGCACTTTTTCACAAAAGGCCCCACCATTGTGAAGCTTTATGTTTTGTTTATTAAAAATAAGAAACAGCTGGCAAAATGCTTGCAAAACACAGAATGACATATACAGCACATAGCTGCTGCTCACAGATAGTGTTGAAGGTGACACAAGTATAAAAAGTAAGAACTCATAATTATAGTAATACTTATTTTGAAGTTACGTAATATTATTGAGAACATTGAAAAAATTAACAATTTCTACTTAAATCAGTTTCACAGAGGTCTTTCATTTACTACAACTTAACGCTGATAGATCGACAGAGCTTGAAAGAGAGTGTGTGTAGACATTGGATGAGATGCCAATTACACAGTGTGGAGTTGCACATACAGTACTTACAAACTGTATGGTGATGTGACTTTACCAGGTCAAGCAGGAGCAACACATGCTTGTGTGTTTATGTTGAATGGAAACAACACGGTGAAAGCAAGTAGTGGCCTATCATTGTTATTGAAATAATACAGAGGGCC